>CAVNYN010199242.1:8520-25611 GCA_963692815.1 Nyctanthes arbor-tristis
CAAAAAAAAAAAAAAAAAAAAAGGTGCATGTGGTAGTCCTTTTTTTTTTTGAAATTTTATAACACATATATAAGCAGTAGCTGAAATTTCTTTCTTCAAAATATATATTCCTTTAAAACTTCAAATTTTGCTTTGAAAATACGAGCTACTAAATCAGGCTTATTTTGAGTTTCATCATTATACTTTAGTTGTTCTTTAATTTCTAGCCAATTTTGATTACAAGTCATTGTTAAAAATATATCAGGCTTACCAAATCTTTGCACAAGGCCATAGCATCCATATAACCCCTTTTTTAAAATCTCTTGGGCCACCAACAGAAGATCGTGGCAAAATAATAACACGGCGAATCTTATTGCCTCTTTTCTCACCTATACGTAGGCTGTCAGCAATACCCTGATCCAGCCCTAAGTACACTCTGATTATGTCAAAAATAATCCAATCTAGATGTTTCAATTTTCACATACATGTCAACAACATATTGTTGTAATAATCTTCCAAAATGTGATAATAGTAATATTCTTTACAAGAAACTTGCATCCTGCTTCTCTTCTTCTCCATCACTAAATAGAATAAATGAAACTACAATTAAAAAACTCACCCCTCACACAAATGCATTAAACATGTAGAATAATTAATTTAAACAAATGTACATAAGCAAATAAACTAATATATTGAAAAGTAAGATGAACTCACCAAGTGTTTCTTTCTCAATTAACCCCTCAGGTGTACAAAAATGAGTTGCATTAACCATGTCTTCATTTATGCCGACACTTGTTTTTTCCCCCTCTGTATCTCTGCACCGAATACCTTGATGCCAACATGTTTCACCATAGGGAAACAAAGGCGGACATTAAAGTGAGTCATAATGTCCAAAATAGTATTGAATCCTATCACTTTTTCCATTTTTACAATATAATGGACTACAATATCTCGCATGTGAATATCTACATTATCATCATGGTCAACCCAAACAGCAGCAATTTGTGAGACACTTGGCATGTCAAATGTTGCAACATGTGAAACACTTGGTTTATTATATGTTCTTTGATCAACACATGGATTACAACCAATTCGAATAGAACGATCTTCGAAATCAGGGGTAGTCCCTAATCTTCCAAAAAATTTTATGTAAGGATTCTCCTTTAAAATATTTATAAGCTTAATAACAACAGATTGAACCAACCGTTCACTAAGAGCAAACCCATTTTACACCTCATTTTCAGTATCAAAAAGTACAACTGCAAATGAGAGGGACAATTATTTGATGGAATAATTTCATTTATAAAATGGTAGACTTGACTTCTAAATATATAAATTCCATTATAGTTTACACATAAATCTTTATCATAGTGGATGCCAAAAGCTGTAATTGAAAAATTACAATTATAGCTTCGCACCATATTTCTAAAGTTTAAACTTCCGATCTAGAATTTGAAGTAAACAACTTATGTAATTCTATAGGAGCATCATTTGTTTTTAAAATAACTTGTCTATTTGAACAACATAATCTCTTAGTTTCTCTATAGAATTTCACGGCCCCACATTGAGCACACGACCTTGGTTCAGGTAGCACAAAACCTTTTGAAGGAAGATTATCATCATATTCTGTCATCTTTGAATGCCTTAAAAAATAAAATAGAATAAAACAAAAAAATTTTGAAATTTTATTATAATGTTAAAAAGATAAATTAAAAATATTGATCAGAGATAATAAATATCAAATAATACATAAATAGTAACTTTCAACAAAAATATAAGTAACCAATCGATTGCAAAAAAATATACATAACTAATAAATCAACTAAGTTTATATAATTTTTACCAGTCCCAGTTTCACGGGCTTCTGGCCAATTAAATCCTTCACTCATGAAGAATCTTTCTCGTCAGGATCGAGTATTCAACTGAGTAGTACGTTGCGTTTTAGCTCTTTTTTTTGTATATATAGTGTTCACCCAGATTTATTCATGGTCACGCCAACATCCTTCTTTTTCTGTTTTCCATTCATTTGACTTTCCTTTAACCTCTCAAAATATTTCCTTTTCACAATGACGGGCAATATATTAGCAATCGACACAAGTGTTTTTAAAAAAAGACCGCAACATGACAGTGAGATTAGCTATTCCAAGTCAAAAAGAAAATTAGCATCACTAATTTTACATAATTCTTACCTAGTTCAGTATATCACAAGTTTCTGTACGATTAAGTCCTTCAACCATGAAGAACCTGCCTCGTTTTGATCTCATATTTCACAAAGCAATAACTTGAGTACTAACTTGCTTTTGCTTGTGCTGTTCATCACATCTATTCATCGCCAAATCAGTATCCTTCTCTTTCCATTTTCCATTAATTTATTTTCCTTTACACTCTTTGAATCTTTCCGTTTGACAATAATAGCGGCAATAGAAGTAAAAGTTTTTGATAAAAGAACACAACAGGATGGTCAGCTCAACTCTTTTAAGTAAGACAGAAACCACTGTGAAACAGGCGCACTCATAACTCTACAAATGTATTGCAAATACAACTTACCAAGAAATCTGACGCTGGCAAATCCTTCAGGCAACATGAGCTTTGCAACCGTTGGCACAAATCTGGATACCAAAGAAATATACACTTCAAAGTGCATAATGACATATTTTATAATGATACAATGTTTTCCTTCAAGTCCTTTCATGAAAATCAGAAGGGAGAAAAATGAAAATACACCACAAGAAGTTTCCAATTCGAGAGGACTTGAAAATACTTTCCATTTTTTTAATCTAAACAATAACGGATATTTTGCTAGAGAACTTGAAAAAACATATAGATAATAATTAAGCATTGCACACTAAAAGAACATGTCAATGGAGTATAAAACAAATGAACTATATGGCTATCTTGATATCCTAAAAAGTAGAAAGATAAAAAAAATAGAAACAAAAAGTAAAAACACATATAAGTTTTGCATCGATGTTGATTTTAGCTGCTTCCAGCTAGATCTATTAACTTTCTACAAGTCGTTGGAAGTCATATACCATTCCTAATTTGTGGGTAAGCTGTATTTGCATTTCTGTTTCTCTATAAAAGGAACTGCTAATTCAAAGTCCTGGGACAAAATTAGAGGAAACAAACACATAATCCTGGGACAAAGGAGGAAAACAGACAAAAAAAACCTGGAAACAAACAAAGAAAGAATCACGGATAGATAAAATTTTTGAGAAAGATTCAAACAAAAAAAATAGTGAATCACTTGGGTGGTCTCCAAAATGGATTTAGAAACAAACCTTCAAAATCAGCACTCCAAGAAGACGACCCTGTCTCAGAAGAACGTTGGTGAAAGAAGCCCTTTCCAACGAAGCGAACGAAACCCAGCACAGCAAAGAGAACTGAATGGAGGATAATGGCTTAAAGGAGATAAGAACATCGTACCATCAACTAGGCCAAAGAAAATATAATAAATAAAAAATAAATAAATTATTAAAACAGATTAAATTTTAGAGGGATAGACTGACGGGAAAAAATAAAAGAGATTAGGAACAGTAGTTCAAAGATTTGGAATGAACAGTGCTGTAATGAGCTAAGGGAATAATGAAATTCCACTCCCCTCTTTTATTATTATAGGGATATATATAGGATATGATGGGATAGGAGATGTAAGATAAGATAGGAAGGACTAAGAGATAAAAGGGATTCCCCGTGGGTTTGTAGCGGGGATTTTAATGAGATTTTGAATGAAGTTGGAAGTGCTCTTAGGCACTCTATGGAAAAATTTTGGTAGGTTTTAGATGATTTTGAGCTAATTGATTTGGGCTATACAAATCTTCCTATGACATGGAATTACGGTCGTCGGGGTTGGAATAATATCCAGGCACGGAAAACATCACAGTACTTTGGTTGATTTTGATCTCCCCCAGAGCATGGCAAGGTACGCTGCCCGAAAAAAGACATTCAATGTTGAATATTTTCGCTCTCTCTGTTGTGAAAAGGAAAAACAAAAAAAGAAAAAATAAAAGAAAACAACCCTGCAGATGGCGACTAAGATTGAAGCCTAGCGCTGATTTTCCTTTTGCGAAGATGAATAGTCATTTTACAAAAATCAAAATTTCCCCTTTAATTGATGTCTGGATAATACAACTTCAAGACATTTCAGTGGTCATCGCCCATTTCATCGATAAGTGAGAATATGAAATCGCACAGTTTTAACAATAAATTCAGATTTTCTAAACACTAACACAAGATAGATATTTTTATAAAGCATATGATGCATTCAGAGACTCCTCAATTAATAATGTAGAATATAATGATATTTTAGACTTAACTCTTGATTGTTGTACATGATATAGTTTTTCTCACATTATAATACGAAACATGTGATGAGAAAAACATGATGTCTAGAGGATGTTACAAAGATGTTGTCAACGCATCCTAAATTATTATCCATCAAGTACTGTAAGAGTGATATCATTAGTGAAACTTCCATTTGAGAAGATGCCACATGAGAATGGTTCCATTTCTCAGCAAAAAATGGTTGATACGGTAAAGGCAAATTGGCAATTTCTTAACTTAACATTGCAAGAATAGTTGAAATTGTAGGCCTGTCCTTAGAAACTTCTTGTACACATAACAGGGCAATGTGAATGCATCTCATCATCTCTTCCTTGAAGACTGCTTTGAATATTGTTTGATCAATGAAAGCTGAAATATTATCTTCATTCTATAATTACACGACGCTCTTCCGATCTATACGATGTCATGTATAAATGCCAATTAAATTATTTAAAGAAAAATCACACATACCAAAAATGAAAGAAGTTGGATCAACTTACACATCCCAAAAGGCTCAAAAACCACTCGCGATTGTAGAAGTTAGTGTTCGTTTTCCCACTCAAGATTTCTAACATGAGGACTCCAAAACTATAAATGTCAGACCTTTTTGAAAATCTTCCTTCAGTTGCATGTTCAGGAGCCATGTATGCAGTGCAAAAACGAGACATGTCATATAAATTTGATTCCTCTGGCTTTCACAATGTGTCCCAAAAAGCCAGCTCGTTCCAGCTAAAGATCACATTTCTTGAATTTAGCATATAACTTTTCCTCTCACAAAGTTTCCAACACAACCCTCAAGTGGTGTTCGTATTGCTCAGCATCCCTTGAATATATCAATATGTCATCAATAAAAATGATGACAAATTTATCTAAATATTGATGGAAGACCCTATTCATTAGGTCCATGAATGTTGCAGGGACAGTAGTCAAACCAAACGGCATTACTGTAAACTTGTAATGCCTATAGCAGGTCTTAAATGCAGTCTTGGGTATATCCTCCATCTTAATTTTCTGTTGGTGATATCCTGACCTCAAATCGATCTTTGAAAATATACCAGAACCCTTCAGTTGATCAAATAAATCCCCAATTCGCGGAAGTGAGTATTTATTCTCTATTGTTAGCTTCTTCAACTTCCTATAGTCAATACACATCCTCATGCCTCTGTCTTTCTTCTCTACAAACAAAACCAGAGCTCCCCATGGTGATACACTAGGCCTGATAAACCTTTTTTCTAATAACTCCTCCAACTGTATCTTCAATTCTTGTAACTCCTTAGGTGCCATTCTGTATGAAGCTTTAGAAACTGGAGCAGCTTCTGGTACTAGATCGATTGCAAATTCCAATTGTCTTTTAGGCAGAAGCCTGGTCGGTCATCTGGAAATACATTAGGGTACTCTCATACCACTAGTACCTTACTTAGAGTTACCTCTTCAATGGTCGTACTTTACAGATTCACCAAATATCCTTGATGGTCGTTCTTTGATAATAGTTTCTCTGCCTGCATAGTCAAGATAAGGTGGGGGTAGCGCCTTAATCTTGGACCCATAGAATTGAAACTCCTCTCCTCCAAGTTTACAAAAAGTCACTTATTTTTCATGGCAAATGATTGTTGCATGGTTCTTACTTAGCCAGTCCATACCAGTTATGATATCAAAGTCTTTCATAACAATTACATATAGATCCACTCCTAAAACCATTCCATCAAAATCTATATGTACTACTCTAGCTATTTTGTTAGTGTCTATAGTCCCTCATGATGGCAGGCTAACATTAAGTATATTATTAGTCCTTTCACCTACCATATTATTCTAGTTCGGCATATGGTTGATATGAAAGAGTGGGTAGCACTAAAATCAATTAAGATATAAATAGGAATACTAAAGGCAGTTAGTATTCCTACAACAACATCTGGTTCCTCAGTCGCTTCCTCATGGGTCATAGTGAATACCCTAGCCTTGCCTTTCTTAGCATGTTCTGTATTCTTAATCTACACTGGATTCTTTGCTGCCATACTACGACATTCGTTTGTGAAATAGCCAGGTTGCCCATACTTATAGTACACCCTTTTACCCTACAAGCATTCCCCTCGATGAAACTTCTTACACTTGGGGCATTGAGGAATTGTGCCACCAGTCTAACCCCCACTTGGTCCTGTGTTTGGCTTTTTATACTGAGGCTAGCCCTTGTTCTGATTCTGTTCAGGCCATTTCCTCTTCATTTGATTATTGTGAGGTTGCTGCCCTCCTAACCTGACTTCTGAAAATGCCACTGCTTGAGCTTTCTTCACTACTTCACGATAGGTAGGTAGCTCAATGACATTGACAATCTGCCTAATCTCTGGCTGCAGACCCCTCTCAAAGTACCCCGCCTTCTTCTCACATGTCTCAACCAAATGCAGAGCATAGCGCGAAAGCTCCATAAACATTCTTTCATGATCGGTTAAGTCCATATCCCCCTGGACCAAGCTAAGAAATTCCATCTCCTTAAGATCCCTGAGAGCCTAGAGAAAGAACTACTCAGTAAGTTTAGTCTTGAACTGACTCCAAGTTAAGTTCCGCTGTTCTTCTTCAGTTATTGTACGTGACACTGAGTCCCACCAATGGCCAGCCCTTCTGACCAGCATAAACCCCGCGCGCAAAACCTTTTGATCTTCAGGACAAGAGATGTGCCTAAAGATTTTCTTTAGAGTCCTCAAACATTCCACGGTAGCCAAAGGGTTACTACCGCTATCGAAAGTGGGTGGCTAGTATCTCCAAAACTATTCAATTACCGGCACTATCTGAGTAGCTTAAGGAGCAAAGGGTGCCAGAGCTTGTGCCTGTGCCTGAGCCTGTCCTAGTTTTCGGACAGCTTGCAATAAGTCTCTGATGATGTTAGCTTGGTTGTTGCGTGCCAAAAAAAAAATTATATTAAACAAAATTGCGATGTCTTGAAAATAGTCTTGAAAATACGCATAACCAAAAATAGTAATAATATGGGCTAAATTCAACTTAGAAAATAAAAAGATCTTTTATCAATAATTTAAGAATCCTTCAATGAGGAAATTACAATAATGTCATGAAATACAACCAAACAACTGAAGAAAATAGCTACTATATCTAAACATCATCATCACTATCTGTAACACAAGACTAGTTCAGACACTACTTCCGGTTCAGGCATCTCCTCCTTCTCTTCCTCAAGCATCTATCCATCAAACATCTCAATGGGTCCTGGTATTTCTTCTTCCGATTCATCCTCTTCCTCTGGATCCTCTTCCAGATCTTGAGCTTGAGCATTTTGTTGCTCAAGAAGATGTTCTAAGCAGGGATCAAAATATACCACTAGTGTCTCAGTGTCTCATAGTAAATGCCCAATGTGATATCTAACTGATCCACATGCTACAAATCCCAAAGAATGTCACTTGCCACCTTATGTTCTAAACTGGCAAATGTGTCAATCAAATTGTTAATGACATCGTTATCATTTCTATGATACCCCAAAAGAGTAACCTTCTCCAGAGTTGTGTAGAAGCACTAAACATGCTCCCCAGTGGTTTCCTTGGGATTTCTAGCAAATTCTTCATATGTTATTCTAGTCATAGTAGCAACTCTACATTCCCCTCTGTGTGCCATATCTGTAATCCCAATTGTTCAAAATCTATCTTAATGGGGTTCTCTTTATTTCTTAAGCTAAATTTGAGGACTAAAGGAAAATATTTTATAAAAAAACATTATGCTCAAATTTTTCTAAATTCTTTTATTGGATACAATGTCTTTATTCTTTATTTCTCAATATATATGATTCTTTCTAAAAGTATCTGAAAATAATTTTTGGAAGCTTAAATTCTTCCTCTACCTTGGAGCTAGCGGAGTGGGTGGTGGCGGATGGATTTCTCTCTCTCTCTCTCTCTTTTTTTTTTTTTTTGAAAAATCTGTTGTTTTCTTTAAATTAATTTGAATAGTGTACAACTATCGGCTCCTAGGTAGCAAAGGGGTTACGTGGACCGCTTAAGTCCCTTTCCACCCTTAGACAGCTTAGGTCTAGTTGACAAAGCCTTTAGTTTCGTGACTATTCATCTCAATTAAAATTCTAACAGCAAATAAAATAGCAAAAAAAAAAAAAAAAATTTAGATAATTTTTTAGATAATTTATTTTAAATAAAATTTTTTAGATAATTTATTTTTTCAAGTCTACAGAAAGGTAGACCCTCTCTGATACCAAACTGTAACGGCCTGAGTTCTAAATATACGGAATGTTAGTTAAATCTTTTTCTAACAACTTTTCAAACAACTTGAGTTTTAAATATTAATGGTAAAGTACAGAAATTCTTATTGAATAAACAATAAAATTTATTCAACATAAAAGCCCAACTCAAATAATATAAAGTTTTGATGATAAAAATCTCAAATTAAACTGAATTTAATAAATGATTGTTCAATATCCACCACCATACGTGCCTCCAGCTCTAAAATCTAAAAATTTATCAATTTATGAAAAGAGTGAGTATTTCATCGAAAATACTCAGTAGGTTTCAGGCATATAATAGTCAACTTAAATAGCAATAACACGCATAAACATATAATTAATTTCTCAAATCCAGTATATCAAATCTCATATAAAATCATACATTCAAGATGCATGTTCTCATGCATTTAATATTCAAGTTCTCATGCTTAAGCAAAAATATTCTCTTTCTTGGTATAGTATATTAATCTCATGCATAATGCATAATTCTTATAATTACAGTTTAATGGACATAATTGCCACAGAAGTTAACTAGAAATGCACAATTTTAAATAAGTAACTTTTATAAAGAAGGAACCCACCTCAAAGAAGCTTTTTGAGTTTGAGTAAAAGTCTTGAAGTCATTCAATTACACTCGCGTCTAGTCTAGTTAAAGGAAAGTAAATTATCTTAGAATTGTGAAAATAATTCTTTATGGAAAAGAAATATAAACTGTAGGGAATAAATTGAAATTTTGAAATAGTTTAGGACTGGGACTAAAAAGGTAAATGATAAACTTTGGGGCAAAAAGGTGAAATCGGAAGTTGGAATCCTAATATAACTAAGTTTAAAACATGAGGGACTAATTTATGAATATATAAAACCTGGGGACGCAAAAATCATTTAATAAAATACTAAATGTTTGACTTTTATTGCCATTTCGTTGTAGCGTGGTGCGTTCGAAGGTTCATGGGTGAGGTTGAGAGGTCACGGCTGGGTGGAGTTTTGAGGGTTGGTTCAAGCTTGGCGCCGGCGGGTCGCGGGTCCAAGCTTTTTCTGCCGGGGTTTTGGGAATTTCCGGCGGGTAGGTTATGGTTACTTGTTTTTGGCTTAAATTTCTAGGTGTGGGGCATTTTGGGCTAAAGGAGCGGGTTTAGTCAGTATGGGATGTATTTTGCCTTTGGTCGGACGCTGGTGGTAGTCCCATGGAGCAAAACTGCTTACCGGTTGAATGGAACAAGAAGTGAGTGTGATGAAGCCTTTCGTGGTGGATGTAAATGGTGAAGGAGGCCTCCATTTATACTATGGCTTGGGGTAATAAAGAAGGAAAAGAGAGGAAACGACTCAATCTTGCCAAAAAATTTTATGTAAAATGGTTGCAGTTTTGTTAGGATTGATCAAAATTGATTGAGGAGAATGATTTGTTTGCAGAATTTATGATGAAGAAGACATCCGTTTATACTGTTGATTGTGTAGTTAAGAAAGGAAATTGGAAGTAACTAGAGTCTGTTTGTATTAGTTTAATCGGGAGGTTATAACGACTTTACAAAACATGTTTAAAATTTTTATCAAAAATTTTGGGTCGCTAAATGCCCTTTTACTTATTAATTATTTCACTCCAATTGATTTCATTAATAACAATATACATTAAATAAAAGTAGTAAAATTTAGATTAAGTGATCTATCTTTGCAGGACTGATGAAAAAGAAATGGATACCTATCTTTATGGGACGGAGGAAGTATCTTTTGCTTTGTAATCCTGAAAAGGCTTGCAATTGTTCTCATTTTTATGCAAACCAAGTGCAGAGAAATGCAAACTTCATGCCAAAACCTTTGTAGTCTAGTGCCATCCATATTAGTTGTTTACACCCTAAGTCAATTGTTTGATTCCCCTTCCCTACAATGATCCCCTGTAATGTCAAAAAAAAAAAAAAAGAAAAAAAAAGGAAATGCAAAGTTCATGAGTGTTGTATTGAATTTTTCTTTCCGCTCCTCTAAAATCTTTGTTGTCCATAGTCTTAGTTTTCCATATATTGCAGTTTTTCCAAATTTATCCAAATTAATATATCACCTTCAACCTATGTGAGATTTTTTATAGTTGATGAAAGCAAGAATAAAAGAAAAAGAAATTAATTGAAGCCCAGTGCTGTTGAATGTTCTGCACTGATCAATAGTTGGTAGACAACACCGAACACAAACCAAATTAAGTTTGAACACAAAGATCTTGCCAAATGTATATTGTATAAATTCGTTATGTTTTTAAAATTAAGATTTGTCCTTGTAAATTGGAAAAATGTTTTGCCTCCCATGTATATAAACAACAAGGTGACCGAGAGAAGAAAAATTAAAATTCTCATACTAATAATGTATCATGAAATAGAAAGTCATAAATGAAAACAAGAGAATAATTAAAATCTACAACTCTTAAAGAAAGAGCAAACGTCAAAAAAGCAGTGATTCTCAAAGAAACAAAACAGGTATGTAAGCTATAATTGTAAACCACGATCAAATCTATGGAAGCATTGGTTTATACATTCATCTTAGTCTCGACTGTAGGAATAATTTTTTTCGCTATCTTTTTTCCAGAACCGCCTAAAGTTCCAAATAAAAAAGCGAAATGATCTTCCCTCCTAGAATTATTTTGTTCCCCGCATTTATATATTTGTTTTATTCCCCACTTACTTATGCTAATATCTAGTCCAATTTTATTATATTGAAATATGATAATAGTAACATAGGTGCACCACTTCAATTTGGCTAAAAAAAAAAAGAAAAAGGGGGGTAACGTCAAATAGTCTTCTTCAAAATAAATCTACCTATTATGACTCAGAATGCCATACAAGGAATTCCGTGGAAAAAACTATAAAGAAGAAAAACAATCGAAAAGGAACTCGAATTTTTGGTACGATCCCCTGGGAATTGAGACAATTCCATTTTACTAAAATAGTTTCATTACCTCCCGAGGTACCATAAAATGAGATCATGATATGTTTATA
Source organism: Nyctanthes arbor-tristis (assembly GCA_963692815.1). NCBI lineage: Eukaryota > Viridiplantae > Streptophyta > Magnoliopsida > Lamiales > Oleaceae > Nyctanthes > Nyctanthes arbor-tristis. The sequence continues at coordinate 20,026 of CAVNYN010199242.1, forward strand.
GGCATTTAAAAGACATAGATTTGAACTATTCAACAATGTATGAATAGTTCCTTGATTTTGGTTAAGGGATTGCCGAATTCTGGCCTTGGAATAAATGGAAGAAAATGGGTTGATATTGGTGCAATTTGATCTATTATCATAGAGCAATCTTGAACCTGACCGATCATTCCTTTTTCCGATATATGAAATAGGGGATTTCACTAAATCGATTCTTAGGAAATGTCGAATCAAACCATTTGTCCTTATTTCAACAAAAGAAGCACGGGCTTCTTCACTAGAAGAACTTTTTTTGTCTTGGTCTCAATTCAATACTAAACAAGTCCAAACTAATTGAATATCTTTATTAGAAATTCCTCAAATTGATTTGCCATCTCGATAAATGATATAATTGACAACTTGAAGTTTCACACTATCCCTTTCCTGCAACAGATCCAGGGGGAAAAAGCATTGCTAAATTTATACCGTCTGTTATTTCATATGTGACGACGGGACAAAGCAGACCGATCTTACTTTTTCTTACTAGGTGTGATCCGTTGAACATAGATCCAATAAATCTAAGTGTAGTGAATATTTTTAGATAGATATTTATTTTAATGTTTTTTTTTCTGAGTTTATCATGAAAGGTAAGAGGGGACGAAGGTACCGTGTGTTGATTGTCCTCTAAAGGTAAGTTTTCTTTTTTATGTAAAAAGGGAATAAATAAATCAATCAAATTCCGGCAGGCTTCGTGAAGTGCTTCCTTTGGAGTTAAACTCCCATTTGTCTATATTTCAAGAAAGAGTATCTCTTGTTTTTCATTCCCATTCCAATAAGAATGAATACTATAATTTGCATTTCGAACAATCATGAATACAGCATCTATAGGATAACTTCCACCTTGAAAGTTATGTGGCATCTTGATAAGATATTCGTGATTTCTCCCAATTTGTAATCCAATACACAAATCTATTGGTTTTGTCATGTTAGCTATATGTTGTGTATTATCAACGACTTCCACATAAGGTGGTAAGATGATATCTTGAGCAGTTACATATCCAGGACCTCTGACACAAATAGACACGCCATCAGTTCCATACACAAATAGACACGCCACAAGTTCCATATAGATTACTTCTCAATACAATTTCTTTCAAATTCATTAAAATTTCATGGATGGATTCTTGAATACCCGCTATGGTAGAATATTCATGTGAGATGCTCTCAGATTTTACACGTGTGATACATGTTCCTTCTATTTCCCCAAGTAAAGCTCTTTAGACCGCAATGCCTAATGTGTCAGCTTGACCTTTTCCAAGTGGAGACAGAATAAAGCGTCCATAATAAAGACATTTACTATCTTCTCTTGATTCAACACACTTCCACCGTAATGTCCGAGTAGATACTGCTACTTTCTCTCGAACCATAGTAATATTATTTTATTTGATTGAGTCATTTATTTCTCCGATCTCTCCTGAAATTGCTTCAATATTTATTTCTACACACGTCTTTTTTTTTGGAGGTCTGCAGCCATTATGTCGCATGGGGGTTACATCCCGTACAAAAGTTAATAGTATACCACTTCTACAAATAGCTAGTAATGCTACGTCTCTTCCGAGACCGAGACCTTTTACCATGACTTCTGCTCGTTGCATACCTTGATCCACTACTGTACGAATAGCATTTGTTGCTGTAGTTTGTGCGGCAAAGGATGTCTCTCTTCTCATACCTTTGAATCCACAAGTACTGGCCTAGGACCAAAAAACCACCCGACCTCGTACATCTGTAACCGTGACAATGGTATTATTGAAACTTGCTTGAACATGAATAACTCCCTTTGGTGTTCTACGCGCACTATTACGTGAATCAATACGTCCATTTCTACGTGAACCGATTCTTGATATAGTTTTTACTGTATATTATCTTCTCATAAATATGAATCAGAGATATGGATATATCCATTTCATATCAAAGTAGATTCCTTATTTATAATTTGTACATCGAGCCCTTTAGCGAGTCTGATTATCCTTGTCCTTGTTTATGTCTCGGGTTGGAACAAATTAATATAATGCATCCCCACCTACGGATTAGTCGACATTTTTCACAAATTTTACAAATAGGAGCTATTATTTTCATATTTGTCATTCCTTATCTTAATTCTGAATCTACTTCTTGGAAGAAAATAAGTTTCTGGAAATTTTTCATCTCGAATCGTATTGAATAAAAACCACCTAATCCTTCCAATCCTTGTAACCTTTCATTTCTTTATATTTTTTCTTTCATATTCGATTTCTTGATTTGTCTGGACATGACTTTCCAGAACTACTCTAACTAATGTGCACAGTACAAAGTTCATGATGCAAAACGTGTTTGGTTCATCCTATTGGTTTGAGATCGGACGAAATAAGTATCAATGTAAGAATCCCAATGAACCCCCAATTCTGTCTTTTTAGAATTATTCTGGTCACCTTGAGAAGCAGAAAGAATTAGAATCCCCATCCCACCTAAATTTCTAGGAATTCGTTGAGAGTTAGAATAGATTTGTAGATCGGGTCAACTGATCCGTTTTAAATTTAAAAAATTTCGATAGGGTCTTTTCCTATTCCTTCTATGCTGCAAGTTTAAAACCAAAAAATATTTGTTTTTTCCTCGATGTTTTCTAACGTTTGTAATAAAACCTTCTCGGAAAAGTATTTTAACAATATTTTCAGTAATATTAGTAGATGCAATATGAACCACTCTTTTTCTATCCATATCCGCATTTCGTGTAGAGTTTATTATCTCAGCAATGGTGTCCCTACCCATGGTGAACTAAAATTATGGGTGCTCCAAAATTTGATATAATCAACATGTTTTTTTTTTTTTTACTTATTGTTATATGAATATGAATTATTAAAGGTATATGCGTGAAACACAATCTATTAATTAATCTAGTTCTTAATCTATTTAATCCAGTTCTTAATCTATGTTTTTTAAATACCCCATTATAAACATATCATGATCTCATTTTATAATACCTCGGGAGCTAATGAAACTATTTTAGTAAAGTGGAATCTTTTCAATTCCCGGGGGATCGCACCAAAAATTCGAGTTCCTTTTAGATTTCCTTCTTGATCAATCACAACTGTAGCATTATCGTCATATCGTATTATCATACTGCTGTCACATTTAAGTTCCTTACAGGTTCGAACAATTACAACTCTGACTCCTTCTGATTTTTCTAGGGACATATTTGGTACTGCTTCTTTGATCACATCAACAATAACGTCACCAATATGAGCATATCGATGATTACTAGCTCCTATGATTCGAATACACATTAATTCTCGAGCCACACTGTTATATGCTACATTTAAATGGGTCTGAGGTTGAATAATCAATTTTTGAGTCTATTATTCCAATGCAAAGGATGAAAGAAAAAAAAGGAATATTGTTTGTCCAAAAAAAGAAACTTTCGCCCCCAAGACTCATTTCTGTCGGTTCCTTATTTTTATCCCGAAATAATGAATTGGGTTCGTACAGGCATTTTGGATGCTGCTATTGAAATAGCCCTTCTAGCTATATCTTTGCTTACTCCACCTATTTCATATTGTATTCAACCTGGTTTAACAATAGCTACCCAATATTTGGGGGATCCTTTCCCCGAACCCATACGTGTTTCAGCGAGTCTTACTGTAACTGGTTTGTCGGGAAATATACGGACCCAGATTTTTCCACCACGGCTTGTATTTCGTGTCATTGCTTCCTGACCTGCTTTGATTTATCTAGATGTGATCCAAGCAGGTTCAAGTGCCTGAAGAGCATATTTACCGAAACAAATATGATTACCTCTATAAGATATTCTCGTCATTCTTCCTCTATGTTGTCGATCTGAATCTAGTTCTTTTGGGGTTATAGTTGATGGTTGTTTCACAATTCCATCTGTACTACAGAACCAGACGTGAGAGTTTCTTCTCATCCAGCTCCTTACAAATAAAAGGATTAAAAATATTTAATTACAATTACTAAAATTTTTCTAAAAAATGGTTTTCTTAGAACGTTCTAATTTAGCAACTAAAAAAAAAAAGAAAGTTTTCGCTGGCGAATATTGACTCTTTCTATCTCTATTTCATTTCTAGGGCTCATTCGTGACTTCTCCCAATAAATGAATCGATCTCTAGTTTATTTCACCATCCCGACTAGTAAATCATTAAGATTCATTTTTTCAATAAAATTTTTTGCATTCGCAGGTTCCATTGTTCCCATCACTTCGTACTTAATGGTTAGGTCCGAATTCTACGATGGAGCTTCATAATCCAATTTGTTCTTGAGCCAACCTTCTTAGTCTTTATTGGCTCCAAGCTCTTGATTTTTTTCTTCTAAAAGAACGGTTCATTGAATATTTAATTATGTATGAATGAATCGATTAGCATTGATGCTTTATTACACTGTCTTTTACGAGATGACTTGTAGACCTTACATATACATATTGGAATTCTATAACGGATTGATATTCTTTTTCTCTCTTTCTCTCATCCTTCCATTTATCCACACCTTTATTTTGTTTTACAGTTTCTAATTAAAGTTTATGAAAAAAAATTAAGTTGCCCTAAAGATATGACTGATTTATCATATTTTGATTGCTTCTTTAAATCCAGATAATACGAAGTGATGAGTTGGTTATTAGTTCATACTATGGGGCTGGTCTTTTTTTAATCCTAACCTTAAAAATCCATCCCTAACGTAAACCTACCAATCATCTTAGATTCAATCGGATACGAGACAGAACATCTAAAAGAGTTGACTTATAGCCATTCAAATACATATATCTACCCCTCTCCGAATCAATTATTGATTCATTTTTTCAGGAATCCCGTTTTTTGTAAATTCTTTTAGCCTCTCCACTTTCTTTATCATTATTCCACCCAAATACAATCTAAATGAGCAAATTAATTAGGGTGAATTATTGCACATGCATAGAAATATCATTATTTGATTGATCTAAGTTCATACAATTTATTATTTATTATTAATATTTTCTTTCAGTCAATTGTTGAATAAAATCAACTGAAAGTAGAATAGTTTCTCGTGTTTTTTTATTTAATCACACGTGATAAACATATATCTTATTCAAATACAAATTTGAATAACAAGATTGGCTGACCAGTATAAAGCAAGTCCTTGTTGAGGGCAGGTACGATAGTAAGTAGATGAAAAGGGAATTTTAGGAAAAAGATCTTTTAGATCTCTTTCCCTTATTTTTAACAACTCTCTAACATCGTAATTTTTGATTTTTTTTTGGTTCCTATTACTTTAGATTTTTTATCATATATAGCGGTGTTGTATATTTCTATTCCTTAAGTAAATTATCTTGAGCCACACATACATTGCTTTGCGCTAGCCTAAAAAAAAAAAAAAAGACTATTTCAATGATGGCCCTCCATAGATTCACCTATATAAGCCACGGCTAAAGTTGCAAAAATAAGAGCTTGAATACCACTTGTAAATAATCCAAGGAACATGACAGGGATAGGAACCACTAAAGGTACTAAAGAAACAAGAACAACAACTACTAATTCATCCGCTAAGATATTCCGGAAAAGTCGAAAACTAAGTGATAAGGGCTTTGTG
>CAVNYN010199518.1:1113-24229 GCA_963692815.1 Nyctanthes arbor-tristis
TTAAGACATTGGTCATTTACTCCTGTTTCCGTGAAAATCTTCAGGAAAATGGCTAGGTAATAGGCAGATACGTTGCAATTGGGCCACAAAAGGTGCCGGTGGCAGTGATGACAAGCAGACTTCAGATAAAAACATTGTGGAAATAACCAATGGCTCCTCAGGTATTCTAATGGAGGAGAGATTAATGTGATCATAATGAGACAGTTGGAAAATTATCTGCGGAAAAGAGTTTTATGTGGTTGCCATTGATGGAATTGGATAAATTCCGGGCAACAATATGATAGTATTAGTTCTTTAAGGGTCTGTACTGCCATGGGAGTTGGGTTGAAATTCACATTTTTCCAAGTAAAATATATTCATTTATTTATATTATATTGGAAATCATAATACAATTGATTGAGACTTAATTCCTGTTAGTTGCCCTTTTGTTCTAAAATAGAAATTGGTTAAACCGTTTAATCCAAATATTTCATTAGATCTACAACTACTTCACTACTAGTAATTACCATTAACTCTGTTCTACTCTAAGCCCCTGTATGGTTTATATTTTCTGAAATCAATTTTCTCTCATATCTTACGTGTAGATTCATAACTTTTCCTACTCAACCACATATCACATTTTCACAAAATCATTTCTCAAAAGCACAAACCCTCTAAATCCAGTCTTAAAATATGGAAAGAAAGGTACATAACATGGGACAACTTACAAATCTTAACTTTGTATTTGGAGTTGATTCTGATATTCATGAAGATATATTTTTAAAATTTTACCTTCTGATTTCAGTGTCTGTAATGTGACATTGAGAATTCATTACATGCTAACCCTGACCTCCCCCAACGCGCCCCCCCCCCCCCAAAAAAAAAAAGGAAGAAGAAAATAATAAATGAAAACTAGATTACCAAGTTGGGACTTGTATAAAGCCAAAATTCCAGCTCATGATTTTATCTGGTTGCAATGTTGTAAATATATATTAATTTTTTCTGTTAATTCATTTTAGTTTTCTCTCTTTGGTTTTTTGCCCTCTTCTTTTTGGGCTTTTGCAGAAGATGTTAAAGAGGCTGCAAATAGTGATGCTCCTGAGAATAACCCGCAGTACACTACGGTGTATGTTGGCAATCTTGCTCCAGAGGCGAGAAATACTTTCCCTTCAATTTGTACCTTCACCTCCAATATATAGTGTGAAGCGGGCCATTTCAGTGTGAACATTTGGTTCCCGCATTTGTTTTTTGCTTTTGTGAGGGTTAATTTTTCTTTTAGCATGTGAAAGTTCAAGCTCTAGGAGTTACATTCAGAGGTTCTTTTAGTTCCAGTTGGATGTTTATTTTGCTTCCACATTTGGTTCTCTCAAATCCAAAAATGAGAAACAAAAATTTAATGACTGGAGATACGTGATAAATAATAGTGTGCATTTCAGTTGCAAAGTCTTCCACATTAACTCTGAATCTGCGAACTGCAAAATTCTCTACTCATTTTTTTTTTTTTTTTGGGTCAGGTAACCCAGGTTGACCTCCATCGCCACTTCCATGCACTTGGTGCGGGAGTAATTGAGGAAGTTCGGGTTCAGCGCGATAAGGGTTTTGGTTTTGTAAGATACAGTACCCATGCTGAGGCAGCTACAGCCATTTCTATGGGGAATACACAGTCATTTCTTTGTGGCAGACAAATTAAGGTTTGTGATTTATAATGCACACTCATGATAGGCCAAGTTGATGTTTATTTATAAAGAAATATCTTTCTTTATTGACTCCTCCTCCTTAGTAGCTTTGTTTTTTCTGAAAATAAATTTTTAAAAGAAAATTAAGAATTTGTGGTGAAATAGTGTGTGACTATAGGGAATCATGAAAAATAATTTTTATGTATATAGAGAATATGTTGTTGGGGCTGAAGTTTGATTGTTTATTAGGCTTTTAGCTGATTAAAATCTGCAAAGAACAAACAAGCTCTAAGACGTTTGGAAGAGAGTTTTCAAGTGAAACCTCTATTGATTGTGGTTAGCTCTGTAGTGTATAGGATCGTAGCAATCCAGGGTCATTACTGAGTGTATACTTGAATATTTTATTTCAGTTTGTAGTACTGGAGAGTTCAGGCTGTATATTTTGCACTGTTAGTGCGAGTTGCCTATCCCATTTACCATTCAAAGTTAACTAAAAAGATCTATCCCAGTTAAGGATCATGAATTTCTAAGCGGGTAGTAGTGCTGTAAATATTGGTCTAATTGTTTAAGTCCTTTGTATCCATCTAACTAACGCTACTTTTACTTCTGAATGGCTTCAGTGTTCATGGGGTAATAAGCCAACTCCACCTGGAACGAGCTCAAACCCGATGCCGCTACCTGCCCCTGCTCCCCTGCCTGGCCTGTCAGCTGCTGAACTCTTGGCTTATGAGCGACAACTTGCAATGGGCAAAATGGGTGCCCTAATGCATGCCCAGGGGCAAGATCCTATGAAGCAAACATCCCTTGGGATGGGTGGTGGAGCAAGCCAGGCCATATATGATGGTGGCTACCAGAACGTTGCTGCTGCTCATCAGCTCATGTACTACCAGTGATGTAAGATGCTTCTATTGAATTTGTCGTCTGCGTCAATATGGAGTTCGTCGTGCTCTCTGCCTGAGATAGTTATAACTTTCTGCACTAGGTTCTGTGTTATTTGTCGTTGAGGGTAATTTCCAACTTTAATCTACGACTGCCATATGCATGGAACACATATGTATGCAAATTTTTTTACTTGTGTAGGAAAGAGAGGCTTTTATCATTATTACATGGATATATGCTTTCGACATCAAAATTGACTTTATCATTGGGGTTCCGGCTTATCATTAGTCCGTTAATGCACCTCATAGGTTCTCCAGAGCCATGATTACCGGCTATGATTGCTCGAAGAGTTCTGTAGGTTACGTTGTTGGATATCCTATATTATAGGGAACAACGGTTATAACTGGTGTTTGCATGTACTTAACGGTGTGGATCTGTTTTCGGCCCACCCGAAAGTTTATCAACTGGGATGGGCTATTCAACATATATATGGAGACGCGTTGAATCAAAAGAAATTGAATTATTAGATGGATTATCTGTGCGCTTAAGAAGAACTTGTGCTGATGAATACCGTGATATGTAATGTAATTGATTAGAAGGGCAACGTTTGTCACCGTTTATTCCTGAGACAATTATCCAGTTCTTAACGAGACGCGTAATATTTAGAGGGTCATACAATTACGAGCACATAATTATCGCTAAAGAGTTTGTGCTATTTGAACAAAGTCATAAAAAAAGTTAAAAAAAAATACACTTGGCGTGATTTCATTTTGCCGAATGTTTTATAACCCTTTATTTTTTGAGGTCACACTAGCATTAATTGATTTCGACTAGAACGCCAAAAATGTGATACGAATTCGAATGATTCGTATCGGAATACAAGAACACAAATAGAATAATAAAATATTATGGATTACATCGAGGAAACTTGACCCTTTTAAATATTGGTTTTTCAGAAGAAACTAACAAAACTCCCAAGAACAAACATCGGTTTCCAATATAATTCATTCCACACCCTATTTTCATCAATTTTACATCTTTAAATAGAGATAAAATAAATATTTTCCCACTAACACAATAATAGCTAAATACATAGACACTGTCTCTAGCTACTTTTATTAATTCAAACTAAATAAATAACTAATATCTAAATACTAAATTATTACATTGCTAATTAAAATAGAATCGTAACATTCCTTCTCTCTTGAAACTACCCTTGTCCTCAAGGGAATAAATAAATTTCCTTCTCCTGCACTTCCAATTTAAGACCAAATATGAGAATATGTAAATTATTTTTTGGAGGTTGTCGGTTGTTCTAGTTCCATACTCTAAACGTTGGGCTATTTCGACCAATGAGACTTTGCCATACAAGAAGACTGAAATTTGATATTCGAAAATGGTTGCTTGACTTCTAATTTTTCAAGGAAAACAATGCTCCTTCTTTTATCAATTGGAAAGATTTTGGAGTTATCACCTCCTGGCACTGCCTCGCACTTGCTACTAGGAAAAAACTGCAATTTTTCACTCGTGTGCCGAAGTTCTTTTGAATTGTCGGAAATAAGTTCCAACAATCTTGTTTCTTCGAAAGAGTAATCTAGATCTTCAGATGTAAAGGATGTCGGTAAGGGAAAACCTACACTTTTTTCTTCAAAAGAATAATCAGTTTCCTCATATTGTTGCTCCAAAGCAAATGAATGCAGCTTAACATCAATCATGTCGGCCCAGATTTTCATTTTGCATATCATATCTTTCACTTCTTTTTGAGAAGCAGCAATAACTTGAACTATGTTGTAACATCCCGGAAATTTCTACAAATTAAGGTAAGTAACGAAATTGTTATTTTGAAAGAATTACTTGAATATTACTGTAGGATTTCATGAAAATTAAAAGATAGTTACCCAATTGATGCTAAAGAAAGAATTTAGTTCATAATTGACATAAACTAAAGTGTAGTGACTTAATTGACATAAATCAAAGTTTGGTGGCTTAATTGAAGGATGAGACAAAGCACAAGGATTTTCCAGATAATTTCCGCCAAGTATGCGGTATATGGTCGCGCCACGGGTCAAAACGTGATTGGCGGAACTCAAAATTTATTAAAAACAATTAAGCCTCAACTATTATAAAAAGGACCAAGGGGTCCTTAAGGTTCCAAAATCCCCAAATTATCAAAATTCTCTCTTAAATTCCCTAAATTCGTCCAACTTTGAGGATAGTGGAAAAACACTTATAGAAACTCACTAAAACACCTACTTTTCACTTGAAAAAAAGCTCTTAACCTTATATAAATAGATCCCAACTCAAGAATAGCTTTAATTAAGGAATACCAAGGCTTTAAAGAAACCTTTTCACGTGAGTTATTCAAGAAATATTTGAGGTGAGTAACAAATGCTTTGATTTCCTTTTCATTCAAGTCTTCATAAGTGAGTAGCGGTACTTTGATTCCCTCTCTTTTGTTCGTTATGTTTTCATAAAGATATGCTTGAATTCTTGATGCATTTATCATGAAAAGAACGATTGGTTTACTGCATTTATATCGCTAGTTAATGCTCTACCCGTTCTGAATTACTCTGTAAAACATGACCTTGCTATGTGATCTTGGTCATTCTGGCTATAATCTGTGGCCTTGCTGTGTGGTCTTGGCCAATCTGAAACTTTGTGGCCTTGCTGTGTGGTCTTGGCCAATCGTGCGCACACCACGGGTAGTAGTTTAACTAGTGATAGGGCCCTTCCGTACAATTAAAGGTTTGTGCATCCGACAATTTTCTTGAAAGTGCAGTTTTATTAAACAGAAAGGTACATCGAAGTATTTTGTTACTCACTGAGTACGTTGTACTCATATCTTTATTTTCCACTATTTTGTAGATAATCGGAGGTAAGGAAATGGTCAAGCAAGCCAAGAACTGAAGCATGCCCGCGGATGGAAGAGATTTTGCATGTAGAAGGGAAGCTATATTTTGGTTATAAGAATATATCCAAACCAATATATAAGTATAACAACTTTTGTATAAATAAATATACCGATGTAAAAGTTTGGCCTTTCCGTAGTTTGGTTTGATAATAATTTAAATACTTATCTACATAATGTGTTGTGTTATTTAACATTTTCTAAGGCTAAATAAAGTTGTATAAAAGTAGTTTTTGTAAGTCCCGTCCTCTCAATTTGCACAAAACAATGAAAAAGCTTCCGCTTTTGAATATAAATAATAATAAGTGGTAGAATTGAAGGGGCGTGACATATGCTCTCCAAACGTGCCACTCACTGCTCGAGTGATTGGGGCATGCCTGCTCTGATACCAAATCATACGAATTCGAATAATTCGTATCGGAATACAAGAACACAAATAGAATAATAAAATATTGTGGATTACTTCGAGGAAACCCGACCCTCCCAAATATTGGTTTTTTTAGAAGAAACCAACAAAACTCCCAAGAACAAATACCGGTTTGCAATATAATTCATTCCACACCCTACTTTCATCAGTTTTACATATTAAAATAGAGATAAAATAAATATTATCCCACTAACTTACCCCCTAACCACTAACTTACCCACTAACACAATAATAGCTAAATACATGGACACTGTCTCTAGCTACTTTTACTAATTCAAACTAAATAAATAACTAATATCTAAATGCTAAATTATTACATTACTAATTAAAATAGAATCTTAACAAATGCCATATTTCATTAACCAAAAAGGGTTAATATGCAAAAAAAGGACCCTAAACATTTGAAGATATGTTACACTTCCTTGTCGGGTGGCTTGTTCTGTCACTTATCATTAATTAAGTGATTGAGATGTGCTACTTTACCTTACTGGTTGTTTGTTGGGTGATTTGGTGTATGTAAATCTATCTTCTTGCTATTAAAATTTCTAAATAAGGTTGGACATTTCATGAACAAAAGGCTACGTTTGTACACCTTAAGTCACCCGACAGGTAATCGGGCAAGGTAAAGAAGTATTTTTCTGAGTGATTTTTCATCTCAAGATGGAATATAAAATACACACGTGCTGTTAGGTTTGCAAAAACATCTTTGTATTTTCTTTTTTTTTTAAAATTGACGAAAAAGAAACAGACACACACATAAATGTCTTGAAGTACCTCAACAACCCCTGTCCTACGCAGTTTTTTATTATTATTTATTTATTTATTTTTTGCATTCCCGTCCTAGGCTGTTGATACCGATAGAAATTGAGAAAATTTCTTCCCCAATATTGCTGCATTAGTTGGGGAATGAATGTTCAGAAACTAAAATATGCTTGCTTTTATTTATTTTCGTAATTTCTTGATGTTTTTATTCCGATGTTTATTTTACTTAAATCAAAAATCATCCGATCTTTATTTTACTTAAATCAAAAATCACTTTCATCGATCAAAAAAAAAAAATCACTTTCATCATTTCGATCAACACAACTCAAAGCATGGTGGATGAGTGCAAGGTTTTATTCAAAATGAAAGATTGCAACCTTTTTGCACAGTGATAATATGTGTTACGGTGTTTGATTGGAATTGTTTTTTATCGAAAATGTCAGAAACCAATTATCCTTGTGTGTTTGATGCACAAATAAAAATAGAATTCAAAATTTATAGTAATAAGCATTTTGACGCATTTTTCATAGAAAATTTTTTTTCCACATCCTTCTTAGCTTTTTTTTCCCCGTGAAATTAAAAAAATGCTTTTCTTCTCTATCTTTTTTCTATGAGAAACACATGCTGTAGTGTCTTTTTGATTGGTCCTTTTATCTTTACTAGAGATGAAAAACATGACCATTATCTCAAATTTCACACCACTTCGGTTTTTATTCTTTACATTTTAGAAACAAGCTTTTATTAAAAGATTTTTGTTATAATTCTACACAGGGACTAGATGCTCTAATTTATGAAAATCCAGGGACCCACTGCGACGAAGAAAATATTAGGGATCCAGATGATACAAATTGCAAAATTTGAGGACCATATGTAAAACTTAGCCCTGTGTTCAAAGCGGAACCTTCACAAGTGCACCTCTCTCGCGAAGAACTGCAACACTTCCCGCGCTTAAACCCTAGGGTTTAAAGTCCACTAATTTCAAGATCTTGAGTGCAGATAATCCTTCACAAACTCTGGTTCTCAGGTGTTTTACATAGTTACAATTATGGAGATGGATATGGATACTTCTCCCAGCTATTTAGACCCAGAAGACCTCAGTAGTAGAGAGAGATTTCGTCGATACGGGTACTAAATTTTATAGAACTTTCGCTTCCATTGTTGTTTTGACATGAATTTTCTTTTACTTTAGAATTATATTCAGGGTCTTATTCTAATTTTCTTACACTGTCAAAGTTGTGCCTGTTTAATTTTTGATACCCATATATGAAAATATAGAACCTGTGCCTCATAGGATTAGGGCTCAGTAGAGGCTTAAAACTTGTGGATATTCTTTCTTATTGTTATTCATGTATAATTTTTATTCAGAAGATGCTTTTTGGTCAGTGAATATATATTCAGGCGGTATTATATTCTTGTTTACTAATACTGGAATTCATTGACATACCTGTTTTCTGCGTTATTTTGATTTAAAATGTCTCATTATTTCTTGATTTTACTTCAATGTAGCACCTACTATATTGCAGATGAGTTCAAATTTTTAATGGGGCGAATGGGATGACTTTTATCTATTTATGTGATAATGATGCACTCTGATTGTCCAGGATTATTTTCAAAAGCTGTTACTTGAAATGCTAGCTTTCATCTGCACTTTATTAACCCACCGATCTTTCTTTAAATATGACATTTTTGTGGGGGGTTTTTTTATTAAATAGAGACTGGGATTAAAGCAAATCTAACAAGTGCAGGAAAAGGCCTGGTTCAGGCCTGTCTCCACACGAAGATAATTCGGGCTCGAGATTTAGTAATGCAATGCTTTTCCTTGAAAATATCAAACATGAGGTTGAGAGCCTTGACACAGATCTAGGAGGACCACCTTTTGAATCTGCTTCAAAGAGGAGAGCATCCATTGACAGTCACGCAGGATCAGATGCAGATATTAGTTTTGGTACAATGAGAAGATGGGGAAGTGAATCTCTGAAGACCTGCAAACAGGAAGATGATGAGGGTACCGAGAATGGAGACACAACATTCTACTTATTTGCTTCTTTACTGGATTCTGCTCTTCAAGGTGCGGAATGAATATGTTGTTGAACTTGAGGTTTTTAGACTTTTCATGATGGTACATTAACATATATTGTATGAGTGTATGTCATATATCTGGAAATTTTTTCCTGAATCTCTTGTTGTTAATTTCCTCCTAAGAACTTGAAGCCAGGCTTAAGATTGCTACTACCGACATAGAACAAACAGGCTTGCTGTGGAGGCAAAAACCGGGAGTGGGGGGTGGGGGTGGGGACCAATAACCAATCAGACGGGTTGTAAAGCTCAGTTTAAATTATCAGTTTGTGAGTCTAGCCCAAATAACACTAAGCATTTGAATCTATAATTCCAGCTTATGTATATAATGTTTATTTATTTTCTGCTACAATGAATTTTCCGCTCTATTTCCATCAAATTAACATATTGATTTTGGAATTTTGAATCAGTAGTTGGTTGTTTGTGTATTGCAGGGTTGATGTCCTTCCCTGATCTGATAATAAGATTTGAGCGTACTTGCCGTGATGCTTCAGAGGCGATTAGGTAAATGATTTGCATAATTATATACGTAGCTATTCATGTAGGTGTTTGGGGTTGAGAGAGTGGATTGTGTGGCTCTGTTTTGTCACTGTCGGTTGTCGGAGAATACATTTGGTTGCTGAGATTTTAAGTACTCTGCATTTTACGTTGACGGTTTTGCTAAGTGATTTTAGATAGTATGCCACGTAGAGTAACTGTCATCCTGACCTAAAGAATAGTGGAATTCAGATTTAACTGCAGATAATTGTCCCTTTAACTATTCTTCTTTACATTAATGGTTCTTTATTTCCAACTCCTTTTGTTTTGAATTCTAAATAAACATGTCATGCTTTATTAGTGCCATTGTCAATAAGTATGCAACAATTATTATGACAACCCATAGAAGAATGAACTGGAATTAGAGGGTCCTGCGAGCCATTTCTCATCTTTCAATTACGATTCATAGTTTTCTTTCATTTTAATGTATAATAATGGAGGAACTTCTGTGCCTTGTTTGCATGCCACTTTTAAATCGTCCTTCTGCGATCAATTTACTGCATTCTATAAATGAGAAACATCTGTTTACCTGTAAGCTTTCTCTTTCTTAACCAAAAGATGGACAAACTGGCAGTGATACCAATTATAACTACTACATCAGTCATCACATTTTCTTAATTTTCCTTCCCCCCCCCTTTGGCTGTAGATATGGCTCCAATGAAAGGTACAGAGTTGTTGAGGATAAACTGATGAGACAAAAAGCTCGGTTCTTGCTTGATGAAGCTGCTTCGTGGTCTCTTCTGTGGTATCTATATGGAAAAGGAAATATACCTAACCTTAAGATGTTGTTTAATTTGTAGTACTCCATATAAATTGCTTATATCTTTCTCAACCACTTTTTTGTACATTTATTCGTGAAGCCTTTTGTTCTCTAATCAAATCTGATGTGCTTAAACAAAATTTGTTGTTTTTGCATCTAACTGAATCGAAAATGGTGTTTGTTTCCCTTAATAAGTTTTTGTAGTATGTTACTTTATGATTTTAGTCAATTTTAACCACACATGTTCCGATCTCGCTGAATCTTCACTGCTTAAACTATGAAATCATAAATTTATAAATTTATGATTGGGAGCAATCACCTCATAAGTTGATTAGAATTTGATGGCAAGTGCAATTGGACCCCAAAAATAAAAAATGATCCTTGACAATTGACTTAGTATATATAGTGCTGGAGTTACCTCATATCTTTAACTGTAATGTGGAATAGTTCATCTGCTTTGTATTATGCACTGGGATTTGCTCAAGTCAGATTGTTTCATATTGCTACCAGGTTAGTTTGAAGGTTTGAAGTGTTTTCTTATTTTCTTGCAGGGAATGAGGAAGTTCCTAACGATCTAATCCTGGTGATGAATTGCCTCTTGGTTAAATTACCCCTTAATACCTATATGTGCCAAATATATTCCTCTTGGAAGTCTTCCTGTAATTTATGTTATCAAAATTCTCCTTTATTCTCTGCATTATTTAAAATTCTGAGTTGCATATAATGCTTAATGACAGTTCCCGACAACTTCGCATCTGGAAGCCTGTCAATTTGTTGCTGCAAATCATACAGCACAATTGTGCCTTCGGATTGTTCAGTGGCTTGAAGGATTAGCCTCGAAATCTCTTGACTTGGATATCAAGGTAATGGACTTATTAATCATTTATAAGAAGCTTGATAAGCTTGGTGTGCTTTTACATAAAAATGTTTATGTTCACTAGTCATTTATGTTCGCAAGATAACTTAGATAAACGAAAACGGTTATGGAAAGATGAGTGGATGATGAAAAATAAACGGAGAACAGTTAGATGCTAGTCTTTGGCCATCTGTAAATAACCAAGTAGCAGGGAAGGAGCCTTCTGTTGTTCAGACCAATGACTGGTGAAATAAGCTGACCAAAATTTCATGATTAGGCTGATATTAGTTAAAAAGATGTCAAACAAGGTTCTCTCTCTGTGTTCATCACCTTATATAACATATTGAAGTCAAAGGTAATGTTGTTTAGCAACTTCGTATTTAATTTTTGATGATATCTCATGTTCGCATAATCTGCAGTGTGCATTGTGGATTATACAACTTTCGTCATATTTCAGCATGTAGTTTAGTTGCTCCAAATAGTTGGAGTTGCAATTTGCAAGTAAAGCTTAAGCGCTCTCTCTCTCTCTCTTCATTGTTTATACACACACGTGTGTGTAGGGGGTGTATATATATACCAAATGGATTTGTTGAAAGGCATAATCTTATCCTTCTTTGCTTTTTGTACATACGTAGTTATTGTGGATTATTTCAATTAATTTATGAAAGGCAGAATCCTATCCTTTGCTTTTTGTACAATGGTGTGTATTTACTATTTATTTATTTACTTATTTTGGGTTCATGATTTTTTTTGTTAAGTTGATCTACATAACTAATGCTGCATTTATTGTATTATTTTTTTCAGGTCCGGGGCTCTCATGTAGGCACTTATCTCCCTAGCTCTGGTGTTTGGCGTCATACTCAACGGCATCTTAAGAAGGGTGGCTCAATTCTAAGGACAGTTCATCACTTGGATTTTGATGCCCCAACACGTGAAAATGCTCAACAACTACCTGATGACAAAGTACTCTCCAAAATTTTGTGTTTCCTAGCTGACTACCATGACATTTATCCTAATATATATTTTTTAAGCCATGACTTCCACCTCTGTCTTGTTTATCGTAATATTAAGGCAATTTTCAGTTAATAATTTTACAAGAGCATACACTGGCTTGCTTGAGGTTACAAGAAATAAGATGGTAGGTTACTAACAGGGTTTTATTTTAGGTTAGTGATTCTGCTTGAAAGCTACAGAAGTCAAACTGCTTTCTTATCTACATATTTTGAAAAACCTATGAGTACCAGCTGAGTGGGGCAGATCGGAAGAGCACACGTCTGTAGATTTTATGTTTTGCTTTGCAAGGTTCTTGATTTGAGTAACTAGTCGATTATATCCAAGTTTAATAAGGGTTTTTGGAAGAAAGCTCAGTTTAATGAACTACTACGCGTGAGCGAAAATTTTTTTATGATAGTTCAATGCATGGCAGTGCATGCTTCATGGTTTATTAAGGTTTTCTGGATGAATTTCTGTTTACTGGGTTATCATTCCCATTAAAGCATGGTTTTACGCTTTCTCCTTTTCTTCTTTTTATTGTGGTTGGACATCTGTGCAACTTTGCTTTCTTTAAACTGTTCCATATAACCTATGACAATCATTTCTTATTTCTGATATTATGAAATAAATGCTGATGATGCTAATGATGGAGTGTGATGTTACCCTGCAAACTTTAATATACTACCATAAGTTGTTACTTGTACGTACTCATGTTTAATTACATATCAGATATCAGATATATATATATATATATATATATTACGTTTGACAGAAACAAGATGAATGTCTTCTGGAAGACGTGTGGATTTTATTGAGGGCTGGAAGACTGGAAGAGGCATGCAGCCTTTGCCGGTCTGCCGGACAGGTAAGGTGACGAGATGAGATGTGTAAATTATTTAGGTGTCAATCGTCAATGCTTCCAAGAATATTTGGAAAATGGGAGGAAACTCTTTTCTGATACTAGATTTATTTGAGCAGCCGTGGAGGGCTGCAACTCTATGTCCCTTTGGGGGGTTCAATCTATCCCCATCAATTGAAGCTCTTGAGAAAAATGGCAAGAATAGAATGCTGCAAGCCGTTGAACTGGAAAGTGGAATTGGTCACCAGTGGCATCTCTGGAGATGGGCTTCCTATTGTGCATCAGAAGTAAGTATGAAGTACAAAAAATGTGAAAGCAATTTCTTATCCTGTTACGGCTAGTGGCTCAGGATTAGGAAAGAGAAAATAATCAAGGAGCTACTTGTGATTCTAAATTTCTGTTTGTTTGTGTGTGTGTGTTATTTTCCAAATATATAAACATCCTTCCTGTTTCCATTCTCAATAGAATTTGCATATTTGCTTTTGTTCTGGAAACCTCCCTTTCTAAGTTTAAGTATTATGCAAAGACATGCTATACTTTGACTGACACTGGCTTTTGCTTAAGAAATAGTGATCTCGCTTGGTTTCTCCGAAGTGATTTATGCCGGGACTGTTAGCTTTAACTAGACCATATGCGTGAATACTTGTCTTATGGGCTCTTAATATCACCACACAAACACGCATGCATGTGCTTACACTCATGTGTCATTACTATGAACTATGGGATTCTCCTTGTTTCTCGTTTTGAAGAAAATTGCTGAGCAAGACGGTGTGAAATACGAGACAGCAGTATATGCAGCCCAGTGCAGTAACTTAAAGCGCATGCTTCCAGTTTGTACTGACTGGGAGGTATGTTAGTTCGTTTTTTATGTCTTTCAAGCTCTTAAGTATGATGTATTTAGCATAGTTATCATCAGAAACATAGTTATTTCCTCTTGCATTTTCATAACCGTGATACTACTGTTAGGTACCTTTGGTAGACAGAAATGATATGCAAGATTAAGCGCAATAAAAATATAGTACAAAATTCAATGGATAGTAAAGAAGTAATGGCGTTAAAGGGATTGTAAAGGGATTGTAAGAGGTGGATTTTGTTAAGACCTTTATGGTTTTGTTAAACTTGTTGGAGCCGGTCCAATATATTGTTTTTCACTGCTTTGCACGAGCTACCTCGGTGTTTCTTCTTAGAAGCTGTCTTTTTATGTTTCATGTCAAAATTTAATTAGCAAAATTTAGCTATTCTAGTTTGATATAAATAGATCAAGTTGAAATAAATGGAGGATATTTCTAAAGTACCTTTTGGTCCCACAACATTTGTCAATAGATTTGACCAATTTCTATTTTGAAATAGAATGCAGGTAAAACTCAGAATCAATCATACTTAACCAAGAAGACAGGTTGCACAAGCTAAACAAACTGTCTAGTGTCTATTGTAGTTTTCCAACCCTATCCCATCACTAACACGGTGAAAGCACTAGATCAATTGTCAATGGTTTAACAAGTTGGTCATTATCAATCCAAAAAATGAAGAAAGAATATGGAAAGTTAATAATAAAATCTAAGATATAAGTGGTTGGCATTATTAAGCAATTTTGAAGTGATGATGTTGTATAGACTTGGATGGCTCAAAAGATTGTGTGAAGTAAAATGTGTGGACCCTCTTTTTTTCCCTTTTTCTTTTCTTTATTATTTTTTTATTTTTTATTTGTGTGGGTGGGGTGGGGGGGTGTTGGACTCTCGTTCTTTACCACTGTGGAAGCTACATGGGTGTTAAACTATATCATAGTTACGTGTCTTTGTTAAGGTTACTTTAGTCTTGTCATTTATCAGGGCCACAGTTTAGGTCTTGCGTATTGTAGATAGTATCTTTCTAATCGCTTCATTTAGAGAGAGAGAGAGAGAGCAAAAAAAAAAAAAAAGTCATTTTGTTTAACAATGAACTTGACTTAAAATAATCCTAGGAGCAAAGAATTATGCCTGTAATAGTGCACTTGTGATGGAGTAATGCATTTAACAGAGCAAAAATCAGAATACTGTACATATGGATAGAGAACCCCGGTCATTAAATAATTTTGCATTTCCTTACCCAGCTATAAGACTTCAGTTCACCAGAACAAGTCCCAGCAAATACAGGACTCTATGCCCCATGTTTGTTTGGCGACTGTTTTGTAACCAAATTGGTTTATAAACTGCCAAGTGGTATCATTTCATTGATTCACTTCTTTTGAAAAGTCAAACTTTACCAAACACATTAACTTCTTGACCACACAAACCTTAGTTTCTGAAGAATGTTTCTTAAGGAGGCTGATTCATTTTTCTGGATGTTTCAGTAGCTGTTGTAACTTCTTTATCTTACTGAGGTCTATGTACATTTACATTCCAGATATATCTCATTTAGAATATTTGTTGATGAAACCATTATCTCGTTCTTTGTATATATGGTTCTTGTGATTGTGCTGCTAGCTCTCTGTACTCAGGAAGGGGTGGGTAGGTTTCGGTTGGTGTATTCTCTGTGGCTTTATAATGCTGAATATAAATAACATGCTCCTTTTTGGTGTTCACATTATATTATTTTACTTGCAGAAACAAAAACTATTCTAAATCAACTGTTCCTTATCTATGAAATCGCCCCCTCCATTGCTTTTAAGCTATTTACTGCTGTTTCTCCTTACAGTCTGCATGTTGGGCAATAGCCAAATCGTGGCTTGATGTCCAAGTTGATATTGAAATAGCCCGCCTGCAACCAGGGAGAACAGACCAGTTCAGCAGTTTTGAAGAAGCAATTGAGAGAAGTTCTGAAAAAGGGGATGTTGCCTCTCAGCCAATTCTTGGACCAGACGTGTGCTCTTCCGATCTCCACTTCAAATTCTGAATCAACAGCCTAGACACCTTTCTTCTCTTCTTCAAAAGCTCCATTCAAGGTAAACATATGTCATATTCTAAAAGTTACTTCCATTGTTAGTCTTATTATCTTATGATTGGCGTTTTAAAAGCATCTTCTTGATATAGTGACACAGTGCATGAAGTTGTTGCCCAGGCATGCAAGGAACAGCAGAGACAAGTTGAGGTAATAATCTCTATGAAGTGGAGCTTGTTATTTGCAGGCCTGCCAATCTTGTGGACCTTAGGTTCTTATCTATTTTGTGATTCAAAATCATGTTTTTATCACTAGTAAGATGCTGGACTTGGTGCTTTTCTCACCAATGAAATGGAGTATTTATACAAGACGAATGTCATCTGCAGCAATACACAGATAAAATATTATGAAGTTGTGACTTATATCTAGCCCATGTTTGAGAAGTGATTTTGTGAACCATAAGGAAAAGGTATAGGTTCACCTGCAAAATTATTTATTTCGAGAATGTCTTTGAAAGTGAGTTTGGAGAAAAATGATCACAATACAAGATTTCTTTTAGAAGGGCTTCATCATCTTCTTTTGTGTCGTAGAATTAGATTTATGAATTGAAGCTTTATACATTTGTCCTTAAAATTGTGCTTCTTGTACTAAAATGAGTTTTCTTTAATGTTGCTCGAGAGACATATAAAACCTGCTGAAGGGACTATTGCCTCTTATGATCAAGGCACCCCCATGACAAGGATAATTTTGTGATAAACAATGTTGTAACCTTTCTTTTTAGTCGAACAAGACACTAGCCGAATTATCATATGTAATACCTTCTTAATGGTCTTCTAGAGAGACTTCTACTGATGCTTAAAGATTCTTTGCTATTTCTCTCTTTTTCAATTTGTTATGAGTACATTTGTTTTATGATTTTTGATGATATGTTATGACAGTGATTTTTCTTTCATGCTAACGATGCAAACACATTAATTTGAGCTTCTTGTTCATTTTTGTTCATGTTCAATCTGTTGAAAGGTTTGTTATGTTACAGACCCCTAGGGAGAGCTTAGACTTCAATGTCAAGAAAGATGTGATTACATCTTAGTGACCTAATTTCATTGACTAAAACCTTTGTACAGATGAATCTTATGTTAGGTGATATACCACGCTTGCTTGAACTGATATGGTCATGGATATCATCTCCAGAAGACGGTCATAACATCTTCAGGTAATTGATGGTGATGCCTCATTGTTGTCATTTCTTGAACTGACCTCCTCTCTGTACAAATCGGCTTTCTTTTTGCACTTTTTGTTTGATGATGCTAACACAGCTGGATGTCCTCATTATCTCTGAACAGTCATTCTATTTGAAGTGGCTGATGCACTGATTGCATACAGCCAATTTTACCAGCAATTTATCACTTGATTCCTGTCAGTTAGCTTGAACTGTATTCTGTTGTCAGGCCTAATGGTGATCCACAGATGGTGCGTTTTGGGGCACATTTAGTGCTGGTCCTTAGATACCTACTTGCTGATCAAATGATGGATGCCTTCAGAGAGAAGTTAACGATGGTTGGTGACTCAATTCTTCGCATGTGAGTCATCTTTTCGTCCCTTTTAGCATCGCAGGATCATAGAAGATTCTTGCATTTATTAGCATAGATAATACAGCTTTTAGCCAATGTCTTAGGAGAAGCTACATTCTTCTTATATATATTGACACTTTTTGGAACAAATTCTTGGCAGAAGTTTTTGAAGCACATTATGAAACCATATAATCTGGGAAAAATATTGGCTATTGTTTTCTTTTTAACAATAAACAGATAATTGTATGTAAGACTTTGTATAATTAGCCTGAATGGGCCTTTTGGCTGCCTTATTAATTCTAAGGTTTGACATGATCTTTCTATAACTTTCTGTTAAATGTCTAGAACTTACCCTTTACACATGCATGATTGGTTCCTTTTCTTTTGATGCTATTACAGGTACGTAATGTTCCTGTTCACAAAGCATCATGAGGAGTTGGTTGGAATTTATGCCTCTCAGCTCGCTCATCATCGTTGCATTGATCTCTTTGTCCATATGATGGAGTTGAGGCTGAATAGCAGGTCTTTTTTCTTAACACATTTAGCAATTTTTCTATAATTTAGTTCCCTTCAAATTTTATGCCCATTTATGGTTAATCATAGGCACTACATCAATAAGTTGTTTAAGATGCATGACATAGTTGATGTTATTGTTATGTGGTTCATGTTCTTTATATACTTCGTCCTGTCCGTTTCCAATTTTATATATTTATTGTATGGATGTGTGTGCATGTGCTCTTTAAATGGATATAGAACTGTAGGCCATTATAAATTTAATTTATAAAGGCATTTGTCGTTTCATGATAAAAGGTGAAGTGCAAAGATTTTTACTTTTACAAATATAGTAACAAGTTTTGCATTATTTTATGTAGTGAACTACTTGTATGACATACCCCCTCTCTGTCTGTGCGTGTGTGTGTGTGCGCGTGCGAAACTCTGTTCTCCTTCTAGAACTGCCATGCAGTTCAGTTTGGGATTGCTAACCCTTGTTCACAAGTTTGACGACATTAAATGATGTGATATACCACCTCCGTCCCAAAAAAAATGGTCGTATTCCTTTTTTCACATAGATTAAGAAAAGTTCATTTAATAGTATTGGAAAAGTAAGTTTCAACATCATTTCCTTATTGTACCCTTTCATTTATTAATTATTCCACTCTAATAATTCTATTTTTTTAATAACCATGCACATTAGATAGGGGCCTATAAGAGAACTAATTTCAACTACTTTTTAAAAAGGAAACTGGACCATCTTTTGGGATGGACGAAAAAGGAAAACTGGACCATCTTTTTGGGTTGGAGGTAGTACATAGAAAACAAGGTTTAAAGTACAACTATATGTGCTAGACAACCCTGTACTGTTAGTTGTTTCTGACATATCTTCTCTTAAATTGTCAACACCAACAGTGGGCATGTTAGATACAAGATATTTCTATCCGCTATTGAGTATCTGCCCTTTTCTCCTCAAGATGATTCAAAGGGCAGTTTCGAAGAGATCATTGATAGGTATCTTCGTGTCCTCAAAACATCTTTTTTCAGTATTGTGAAACTTAAAGTTGTATTCATTCTCTTTCTTTTCTTGTCTCCCTTCTTTTCCACCCTGGACAGGGTATTGTCAAGATCTCGAGAAATTGGGATTCGAAAATTTGACAAGTCATCTGATGTTGCAGAGCAACAATGTCTACAAAGCCTACAGAAAGCAAAGGTTATTCAGTGGCTCTGCTTTACACCTCCCTCAACAATTAAGGATGCCAAGACTGTTACTGCTAAACTACTAATCCGGGCACTGACGCACAGGTTATTATTATTATTTTTTTCTTGTCTGTTCTATAGTGTGGTATTTTTTATTCTTGTGTCAAACATAAATCTGACTGCTGTTCTGGTGGTATCGAGTCTCTCTAAGATCTATTGGTTTTCAGTCAGTGGCAACCAAAATATTGTGAAGCCAATCGTCTGTAGCTTGCATAATTTTCTAAATGAATTAACATTCCAAGCTTTGTGGTGGTGGGGGTGACGATGACGTTGATGATGATTGTTGTTGTTTATTTATATTTTCCTTCCTGGTTGGGATAGAATGCAGAGAACAAGTACTAGTGTTGCATTCTCTCCGGGTTTCATATGATGGAACTCTTGTGATACGCATTTTGGCCGAATGATCAACCTGAACTGTCCTTTTTTTACAGCAATATACTGTTTCGGGAGTTTTCTCTTATTTCAATGTGGAGGGACCCAGCAATGCCCATTGGGGCACACACATTGCTGAGTTCACTTGCTGAGCCTTTAAAACAACCACTGGAAAGTATTTTTTCCACTGAGGATCCTGATGTGTCTGAAAATTTAAGAGAGTTCAAAGACTGGGTACGCTTTTGATATTCTTTCTGCTTGTTGACTAGGTGTGAAGTTTTCTGCTGATTCCACATATTATGTTGTGTTGTTAACTAGAGGGAGTACTACTCTTGTGATGCAACATATCGCAATTGGCTAAAAATTGATCTAGAGAATGCAGAGGTTCCAACAGATGAACTTTCACTTGAAGAAAAACAAAGGGCGGTTATGGCAGCCAGAGAAACACTTAACTCTTCACTTCTATTGCTACAAAGTAAGTTAATTTCACTTTTCCAGAGTATACTCTCCGCTCTCCAGAAGATATTATTGGAGTGCATTGATGTGCCCTTTTTTTTCTTTTACTGAGAGCTATTTATTTTTGCTTTAACTGGCATTTTTTATGCATGATTTCTCAAAAGATGATCCTTATGAGTTATAAAATAATTTTAGCTGTTTTCTTAATTCATTGACATTTTTAGGAAAAGAAAATCCTTGGTTGCTACCTACTCAAGATCAATTTTATGAATCAAAAGAACCTGTATTCCTGGAATTGCATGCTACAACCGCGCTGCATCAACCTTCTGGTGAGTTTATGCCACCGGATGCCACCTTGTGCACAGCATTGACAAGTGCCCTTTACTCAGTGGTGAGCGAGGAAGAAATTCTACACAGGCAATTAATGGTGAGGTTATTCTTTTCCGTATTAACCAGAAAGAAACGCTTCTTCTGAAAAGAGTAGAAATATGTACTTATCAATGACACTTTGGTTTTACATGCTTCTGTTCGACTTGTCCACTCATCACGTCTCTTGTGGCAAGGAGAAGTTGTGGGTTGGTTGTGCCCCCCCCCCCCAACCCAAATATATATATATATATATATAAATAAATGGGTTTTTGTTAGATGAAATTGAAGAGGTTGTCATCATGTTATGGATTACATGAATATATTCCTCGAGTTCCCACGACCCAGTATTGACCTCTTGATTTTTTAATTACCAATAACTTACAACCATATGCTGCTTGGAGATGTATCTCTATTATATGAGTAATCTTTCTAAGATTACATATAATGTTTCTTTTTTATGACATCCTTTGCAATTGTAAACTCCAAAACCTGTATAACAACCATGATTTTTTGACCCGCTTGATATTAAAATGAAAAAAGGGAATAACATTTGCCTTTTCTCAAAATTGGAGTATATAAATCCATTTTCTTTCCTCTGCTCAAATTATTTTCACACGGTGAAAGAGAGATTAAAGTAAAATCTTTTGTAAAATCTTTTTCGCCTCTTCCTTCTTTCTAACGTGTTCTAATTAGGATCATTTTGCGGAAAACAAACTTCTGGCTGGCAGGGTATTCCTTGTTGTGCCTCTGAAAGTTGCAACTGACTAATTGAACTTGTATCTAGTCAATGATGACAACTGAAGTCTAGCATATTATTCAAAATTGATTTAAGCTATTATAATATGGTAGACAGTTCAATGTATTCTTTTCCATTTAAAAGTTAAAAGGTTTCTGTTATCATGAGTCCATTCAGCAGCTTGTTCAGATCCTCAAATCAGCTTAAATGCTCTGTTTCTCTGTGCATTTTGCAGAGCTTGTTGTTTATATACTTCTATTTTCTCTTTATTGCAGCTTACATGTTCTGTTTCTCTGTGCATTTTGCAGAGCTTGTTGTTTATATACTTCTATTTTCTCTTTATTGCAAATGTACAGGTAAACATTTCTATCTCACCCAGTAACAACCACTGCATTGATGTTGTACTACGCTGCTTGGCAGTGGAAGGTGATGGACTTGGTGCACATGAAGTCCATGATGGGGGAATCCTTGCTAGTGTCATTGCCGCTGGCTTCAAAGGTAGGAAACTGGCAGTAGCTAAAGTATTTATAGCACACAATTGTTACACATACAAGGTTTAATTGTCACAAAGTAATGCATAAAATGGGCAGAGATTTTAGAGACGGCATTTGGTGAGTGTGAAGGACTGATGCTCGCAGCTAATTGTACAACTAAAAATCCTTCGGGTCTTGGTTTTGGTGTTCTAATTTTTTCCTCCTTTTCTTTCCTCTTTGTACCGTTTTTTTTTTTTTCTTTAAAAGCCGCCCCGGTTGGGTGGGGGTGGGGGGAGTGTTTAGGGACAAGAATAAGGGGGAAATAGGCGGCCGTGGTAGGACGCTGGACTGTAGTATAGGTTTTGACACTAACTTTTGTTTCCTGACTTTAAAATTTTAGCAAAGAAAAGAAAACTACCTTGTTTAGATAGTTTTAATCCATGGAGCTTTGGTTTACAATTTAGGAGTTACGCAGAATCTATGGTACTACACTCAGAAGCTGAATATATAGTATAATTGCATGGACTCCAATATTCACTATGAGCCACGAACATTTATGTCAGGGGAGCTTATTCGATTTCAAGCTGGAGTGACAATGGAGATCTCTCGCTTAGATGCCTGGTATTCTAGCAGTGATGGTTCGTTGGAAGGCCGGGCAACTTATATAGTTAGGGGCCTTTGTCGCAAGTGTTGTATACCAGAAATTGTTCTTCGGTGCATGCAGGTAACAGAGGTTGCTATGTTTCCTAACATTTATTCAAGTCACCTGCTATATATAGTTGTCAAGCTGGTATACACATTAAGTCAACCCCTTTTCAAATTTCACTGCTGCACTAAGCATTACGATTTTTTTGTTGGTGTTCAAAAGAAACTTCTTGGAATCAGTGGCCCCTAACACATGAGCAAGTGTTTTTTCCTTCTCAGTAAAGTTGTCTACATGTTTCATCTGCAGGTCTCTGTTTCACTCATGGAGTCCGACCTTCCACCTGAGAGCCATCATGAGTTCGTTGAGCTTATTACAAGTCCAGAGACTGATTTTCTTCATTTATTTAGCCAGAATCAGTTGCAGGTAAACAGACATTTAATTCTCTATCTATTAAAACTGGTAATCTGATACTTTTCTAAGCTCCTAGCTATCTTTAAGTAGCTCCAGCGAGCGTGTTGGTATTTATTCTTCTGGTCTCTCTCTCTCTCTCTCTCTCTCTCTCTCTCTCTTCGTTTTATTTTTTCAATTGATGATTAAAAATAGTTGGTCTAATGGTCCTCTAGGAGGCATGCATGGAGTTGAAATAATTGGAAACATGTTAGTGACTGCTAGTGGCAAAAAATTCGAAAATATTTAGCAAGAGAATGACGGAAAGTTCTGAGCATTTTCAGCTCTTTTATTTAATTATTATTGTGTGATGTTGCATTTCTGCTTTTCTTTCTTCTAATTCTTCCAGTGTTGGGTAATGCATATTTGAAGGCCTAAGCTTTTCGATAAAAATGTTGGGCTATGATAGGGTCTCAATTCTCTGTTCTCATCTCTACAACTCTGAGGCATTTGTGGAAGTATATATGTAATATTTGCATTTTAACCCGAAGAATTTTCAAATTTATGGAACGATATAGCCTACCAGGATTATAGGTTGTGATTGATATCTCTAGCCCAGTGTTTGTTTCTGCCAAGACTAAATTTATCCCACTAATATTTTGGAATATGCTTTTAGGATTTTTTGTTATTCGAGAGAGAATACTCGATACTAGAGATGGAGCGCAAGGAGTCCATTGCTTGATGAATGGGGGTGTTGGCCTTGTTTAGCTGATGCAATTTGCTGTG
>CAVNYN010199636.1:1908-13478 GCA_963692815.1 Nyctanthes arbor-tristis
TCATCAACATTACACACTAAATCTTGCTGGTCTCAGATTTCAACCATGTGAAGGTATTAGCATGGCATATTCTGATAGGTGCAGAAAAGGTGGACGAGCCCCCCCCCCCCCCCCCCAACCAAAAAAAACCAAGATGTAAACATGAATAAGAACCTCTGTATGAGTACTACACTAAGAGCCTTGAAGTCCAAACTTTAAGAGCAAATATAGACAAAGAGATGTGCTACCTCTAATTTCATGCCGACTCTTGGAGGACTTGCATCAATCTGCATAGAAGAAAAGTTCTTTTTCTTGTGATAAACTTTAAGTTTTGATATCTGATTGTTCCCAACATCTTCTATTCTGTGGGGCTCACTCGGAAGACAAGATGGCGAACCCTTTAAGCATTCTTTTCCACCATTCAGGTTCAAAACTTCATCATTGTTGTGTAAGCCGTTTTGCGCAGAATTAATGTTCTCGTGAGTTGGGTTACATTTGTTCATGCTATTATGATCTTTCCCTGTTACCTGAGAGATGTTAACAGGACCTGCATCTTTGACACTAGATGAACGTTTACACTTCTTGTTATTGCTGTCATTATTCTCATTAGCTAGTTTTGCACAGGCATTGTCAATAGTCGGACTGCACATGTTTTCAGCATGATCCACAAACTTGTTGATGGTGCTTCGTTCAGTTATGTTCAGTATTCTTCTTCCACTAAATTCTTTGGTGCTTTGTGATTTGCTATCATCTAAACTTGGCATAGGCGAACATGTCCTGCATCATTTCACAGTTTGCAAATACACTGTAATAATCCATCTCTAGGTCCGAAACCAAAAGAATAAAAAATTGCACTTAAATGTATCCAGAAATCATGGAAGTGTATATTGCTATATGGAATAGAATTGTGTTCAATTTTGTCATTAAACCCAAACAAACATCACTTTCGCCACATGCTATGCAGCAGTGGTTTCTGATTTTAGTACGAAACCCATCCCTCTCTATTATGGCTTAATTCACCACAAAGCTGACAGAACACGTCATAATTAATGACAATACCCTAGACATTTGGGCATAAGCTATTACAATTGGACAAACAAATTAGAAAAATAGAGATTTTCCATGACTTTTGAAACTTAAAAAATAAAAAAAAAATAAAAATAAAAACCCCTCAAAGGTAAGCCTCATTAGACTTTCATTGTATTTGTACAACATCAATGTGATTTTACAACCTCATTATATCCAAAGTTACACATTCTCAAAGGTTAGAGCAAACAAATCTTCTGGCAACTTTTAATTTAGATCATTGACAATTTTTTTCAAAAGTAACAAACAAAGGGTGCTAGCATGGACAGATCCAGGGTAGGGCATGCACGGGTTATAGTTCAAAAATTTATGTAGTAAATTTTTCTTTTTCTTTTTTTTTTTTTTTTTGGAAATTAATGTTTGACCATAGTCAAATAAAAAATTTTCCCTAGTCCAGCCTGTGTCAAAAAAATTTCTGGATCCGTCCCTGGGTGATAAGTTAATACAAAATATGCAAAATGAAATGAGAACTTGTGAAATTTTCAAAAGTCTCTAAGTACAGTTAAGCAGCACATGAAAGTTTTTGGCTACCAGAGAGCAAAGTTAACCAACAACGGGGGCTAGCTAATACAGAATATGAAAAATGATATGAGAACTTGAGTAACCTTCAAAAGCCTGGAAGTACAATGAAGCAGCAGATAAAATTTCAATTAAAAAATACGCTAACGCTCTATTCCAGAGGGGTACACGTACACCATCAGTTTAGAAATCTCAATATAAAGTTTAAAATATGACAGGTGCCAAGTAATAAAGAAAAGTCGAGATTGATAGGCATTATACCTTGTGAACCAGCTTGATATGATCGCTGCATAGGGATGCATGTGATAGTGCTCAACAACAGCTGTGATTGTCCAGCTGCCACAAATCTTTTCAACTAAAGGACCCTGCAAACTGGGGCGAAGAGAGAAAAAGGGAATAGAAGAGGCGTCAGGCTCCAGAAACTTCACTGGACCATAAGGGAACAAATAGAATAAGAATAAAATGAATTATTCACCAGCCAGCAAAATGGAAGATATGTTCAAAATGCAATGCAGCAGATTTGAGTTAAATATATATAAAAACTTTCTAGCATTCCATGTGGGTGCATGGATCACGCCATGTGGATTTTAACCGCACCTCCCGGAAGTGCCATAAATCCTCTACCCGAGTCTCACTTCCAAGATAGCCCATAACCATCTTACAAGTTGGGATAAACAAAGTATTATGGAAATGAGGCCCATATATGCAGGGACAGAAAGGAGTTTTTAGTTTCTATTCGATGTGATATCACTTTCATTACAAGTAAGAAAGTTACATCCAAATTATGTTGGATAAATATCCATTCATATATTAAATAGGACAATAGTCAATTGATCCTAGGAACACAGTGGTGAGTTTGAAATAAATACACGAAATTACAAAAAATTATCATTTACTAAGAGTTTGTTCTTTGGAGCTTTTGCTAAACTAAAATTTATCAAATCAATACTGACCACATATTCTTCACAAAAAACAAATTTTCACACTTTCCAATATTTGATCTTTACATTCTCACCACACATTCACCTATAAATCTAACTCACCTTTAACATAAAGCTCCAAAGAACAAGCTCTAATTTGTGCCCTCTCCAGCATGCACATTAAAGCCTCCACTTGCAAACTCATTCTACTTTTAAATAAAAATTAGTCCAACTACTCAGATCGACATATTTCACAGGAAGAGCATGTACTACACAAATATCCGCCATTCAACGCCACTCATTCTCTCTCTTATTTCTCATTAAAATGAGTTTGCAAACGGGAACTTTATAATTTTCCATATTTCTTGGCCGCCTTCCTCTTTGAATGTTTCACCCCGCCTATGCTAGTCTGTAGGTAACTCACATCCTCATCCCAGCTTGAATCACTCCAGATTCCAGAACCCAGCACAGCCAACACCCACTTTTTCAACTAGTATACGTGGCAAATGTGCATATTGAGTATTGTATCTGTGCAGGAAACTGTAGCTTGTGTAAGGAATCCTGGTATTATTGATGAAGGTTTTGAATACTGCATGTCCTGGGTGGCTATTGGCGTGGTCTGATAGGGAGAAAAGAACGGTAACAAAAATTGTTAACAAATTAGCATTGCCGACCATGCTATGGCCTTATCGATTAAAGCAGTTTTTTTAGTAAAATTAAGTGGTATCATAAAGATCTTTTAAATTCCTATATTGGTAGAGACGAAGGACAACAGACGTGTAATTTACAGTGACAACGGTCTTGCTCATGTTATGCCCATAATAATTTCAGAGGAGTGACCATAGTGGCGCTTTCTTTGCAAAATGAATGCGATGAGTGGTAACTTGAAGGAGTAGGTTTCTTAATTTTGAGTTTGGAAGAAAACCCGACCTATGGAGACTAAAAATTATCTGAGGAGGCTGTGGATTAACATAGTGAAATTGGGCAGTGATTGGAGATACTGGCAGTGATTGGAGACACTGGATAGTGTTGCAGATATGTGGGACAACCTGCTCCAGAATTCATCATTTCTTCAGAAAGGTATAATGGATTACTCTGCACCCAATGCAATCACCACAACCACAGGGCGAACAAAAAACTCAAAAAGAGCATGCTTGGTTAGGCTTATGCTCAAGGATAAACACATTTATTATGCATTAAAAAATCTCATATACGTACCCAGTTCTTATAGTTCATGTTTTCAAATCAAGTGATTCAAACAGTACCAAACAAACATCCTAAGTTTGTCTCACCACCACCCTTTTAGATCAAGTGGTTCATCACCATGTATTTGGACGAAGCGGACAGAATACCCTAGCTATGGACACGCGAAACGTGGAACCCAAATTAGGTATAGGTTCTAAACCCAACCTTAAGAGTTAGTTTTGACCATCATAAGCTAATTTCTTTGAGACAAGCAAAGTGTCTGTCTAAGATTACAGCATCTTCCATATGATGAAAAACATCTTTCACTACCCACTAGTAACAGGTAACTGTGATGAACATGCATATTCTTAGAAAGAAACTAGCTGAGTTGTACTGACCTCTTCACAATATCTTCAACAGGAACTCTTTCATTTTCACTGATTGATTGAGCGCATTGCATCATGTAAAAGCGAGTTGCTGTCTTTTCTTTACTTAATGAATACACAACATGAGTTTCCAAAATCACCAGTTCAGAATTGGTTATTCCTGTTCATATGTTTGATATAGCATTCAGTAATTATTTAACTATCTGAAAGTGAAAGAGATACTTAACAGCTTTAAGATTATGTCCGTTTACAGGTCAAGAATACATGAACGAAAGTAAACAAGACAACAAAATTAAAATTCATAGAGCAAGAAAGTTTGAATTGGCTTCTAAATAACAAAAAATCTAAAGAACTAATAGGATAGTCTGAAAAATGCTTTCCTGTATGTCATTATATTAATTCTTCTAAGAAATTTTCATTTGAAGCTGCAGCAATGAGACACAAATAATAATAATGCGTTTCGTGAGATTCTTGGCTGTCAATTTGGAAAATAACTGACTTACCTGTCACTTCCTTGACAGCATTAAAAGCAAGCTGCAGAAACCTGTTGTCATCAGCATTGTTTTCAGTTCTTGGTGTTCTACTATTTCTTCTCCTCTTGTTACCAGCGGTTTCCTCCACTGAAAGTTTAGAACTGATGTTAGATTCATCAATCTCTTTCTCAATAAGTGACCAAACCCCCTCAGTGAAACTACCAAATTGAAGCAAGCAATTCTCTCTCTTTGAATCAATCAACAACACAGCGACCTTTGATATTGGCCACCCTTCCATATTTGGAACATCTTTCGACGCATCTAGAGCTATAGATATTTTGCATGCATCCCTGATTGCTTTCTCAGTAACTGAAAGCCCATCTTTCAAGTCATTCGGCTCCATAGAGTCACCTTGATTCATGAATTTCATGAATGCTATCATGGTCTGTCTCAGTATCACAGACAACTTACAAAATGCCGTAAATTCCAAAAATTCTATGTTCGGATGTTGCTTCCGGTGGTAATAGTTGTACAGCAACACAACTGCGTGCATCTAAGAGGAAAGCGAGTTGATGAAGGTGGGGGAGGAGAAAAAAAAAAAAAAAAACTATCAGATCTGTTCGCATTAGTGGCTATACCAAATAAAGAGTATAATAATTTAGATCCAACGGGGAAGCACAACCCACCTAGTCTAAAATCTTGGTGAGAAGATTTATTTAATTATTTTTCAAATTTATTCTTTAGTACTATACTAAAATTTTCTAAAATGAGGTGGTTCAAGGGATGTCCATGATATAACCAACATCATATCAAGTTCGAACTTATAAACAACCACAGGCACAAAAGAGTATAAAGTAAAAACCTTGAATAAATATAATGAAAAAGTTCACCATTAAGCAGTTAGCACAAAATTTTATTGCTTATGATGATAGTATCTAAAGAATTGCAATTCCTCAAGAAATCAGAATTGCCCAAACTTTCAAACTTCAAACAGTATATATCAGCAGTGTATCAGGGTAAATAACACTGAAACAGAACATGAGAGTAGACAGACCTGTTTAGCAACGGCTTGCTGAACAGAAAGATTTGGAGGATCATTCTTAGAAACCCTGAAAGGCAAGCGAGGATCAACCAATTTCTCAATTAATGCCAGTACCAGATCCTCTGTGGGACAAACCTCCGATTTTTTCTCTGCAGTTTCTGAACTCGAAGCCATTTTAACCCCTTCAACTCAACTGCACCAAGAAATAAACAAAGAGGAAAAAAAAGAACTGAGGAAACCCTTCAAAATCCCACTTTGATAAAACATTATACAAAAAGTTCACATGCAAAATTCAAGAAACCCACATGTGTATGCGTCGAGAAAAGAGAAAAGAAACTCATGTTACAAAAAAAATAGAAAGAAAAACAGCAACAAATGGAAATGACGTAGAACAGAAAGTGAGTTTACCAATCAAAACTTGAAGAAGAAATGCTTCAGCTAAACCAGCAATTAGCTATCAAGTACCAAATGACCTTGCAAACAGATTACAGCAGAGAAGACGGTAAAAAAACACACATTTCGCATAACTCACTGTTTCTTGGCTTCCTAAAAAGACGAGCGGGGCAAGACAGGAGAGTTTCTCCTTTGGAAAACGACTCGTCCCTGTAAAGCAGATGTGCCTGTACGACATATTGCCCCCATTTTATAACGCAACTAGCTTGTAATTCCGATTATTTTCAATTCCGGTCCAATGAATTCCTAGCCCGGTCGAGAGAAATATAAAATAAAAGCCGTAAAATCATTCGATTCGTTGATCAAATTCATCAGGACCATAATTAAGACTGGGCATCCGATCCGGTAATCCGACGAACCCGACCCTACCGACCCGAAATAGGTCAGATCGGGTTGGGTTACTTTAGCAATCGGGTCAGCCGCAGGTTGGGGGTAGAGGGGACCCGACCGGGTCGAGTCGGGTTTCGGGTTGACTCGGTACAACCCGGGTCAACCCGCTTAACCCGACTCGGTCAACCTGGTTATTATTATTTTTTTTTTACCATTTTTTTTGTTCGTTTTAAGGTCACAACGTTTTCATTCTTTATTATTAGTTTGTTTTTCCTTTTGACAATTTCACTCAAAACACTCAAAAACTCTCTCTCAACTGAAGTCTCAAGAACACTCAAAAGTACACTCAAAACACTCTCGCAAGAGTCAAGTCTCAAGAACCCTAGATTTGCCTAAATTCAATTCGTCCATTTTTTTTACTGATTTTTGTTGCTTGACTTAACAAAATAGTTGGTGAAGTTATGTGAGAAAATGGTGGTTGAGATGAAGTGAATAGAGAAAATTAGCAATTAAATGATTCAGCAAGAATGTGGTGTTTGTGGGAATGTCGTGTTACGGTGTTAGTGCTGAAAATAGTGTGTTTTTACAATTTTTTTTAATTTTTTGGGCTATATAGTGGGATTGACTTTTTTTGGGTATTTGGGCCTCGTTGCTTTGTTGGGCCAGCACAGGAACGGCCCAAACTGGGAACCCGAGTCAACCGACTCAACCCGAGTTGACTCGGGTTCCCGAGTTGCCTCGGGTCGGCTCGGTTTCTGAATATGAAACCCGACTTCAATCTGGTCGGGTTCGGGTTGGGCCCAAACCCGACCTGATCCGGCCGACGCCCAGCCTTAACCATAATAATTTGACAAAGGTGTTTCAAGATGTAATGAACACAAATAATGAACACAACTTAAAGCAAGGTAATGCACAAAATAGCATAGAAGCATGCTTTGAGTCTACATATCCCCAAATGGCTAAACATGGTAAATGTTTAATAAAGTACGAAGTTTGGCAAAATGTGAAATACAAATATTGATCATATGTGAGTTTAGGTG
This sequence comes from Nyctanthes arbor-tristis, assembly GCA_963692815.1. NCBI lineage: Eukaryota > Viridiplantae > Streptophyta > Magnoliopsida > Lamiales > Oleaceae > Nyctanthes > Nyctanthes arbor-tristis. Next base: position 9,322 of record CAVNYN010199636.1, read on the forward strand.
TATAACTAGACATGTTTTTTTACAAGTCATTTTCAACATCAATTCTTTATTTTAATTTCCACTAGTAATTAACTATATCGTTTTTGTGTTGAAAACCGTCTTCAATATTTTTTTATTTTTTATTTTTTTTTCTGAAGAACCATCTTCAAGATTTTTGGAAAGAAGGAAACGGTGAAACACAGTGATAGACATATAAGCAACAATGAATTCTCCTTCTTTTTTCTTCCTTTTTTTTTTTTTTTAATGTAGGGGAAAAACTTACATGATTATTATGTGTGCGAAAAGAACATGTATGTAGGTATAATGTGTTTAGGGTGTCATTTTAATTGGTTTAATTAATTGTACAAGTTGATTAAACATATTATTCTTATTTTACATTTTTCGGTACTTGGACCTCCCACGCAAGCTCCATTACAGCCTGCGTGCCTTACATGAAAGCCCCCAATTTGAAACCCAACTCCACTCCTCTTCGTTGACGTCGAAAAACATCAAAGAAACTATAGCCAATTATCAAGCCCATGAAATACAGCCCAAACTTGCGTGGCCCATTGTCAAGGACCAACCCACTTTCAAATTCAAAACTTTATTAATACTCTTTCTTTTTTGTGGAAATTAGCCAATACACACACATTAACATTTATAATTAAAAAAATATTTATTTTAATTTTTAACTAGGTTTTTTACCCGTGCAATGCACGGGATATAGATCTAGTGAAAAAGTCATATATCTAACATAACCTACACAAATAGAAGATGGATTGTATAATAGCAAATAGTATATAATAGCAAACTAATACAAATAATAAGCAAACACTGGTGCTTATTATGTATAATTAGGAATATCATCTAAAATACAGTTTATTAACAACCTATAACATGATCAAAGGAAATATTAATCAAACAAATTATATGTCATTACTATTAAATAGATTTCCACTCGGGCGTTGCAGGGGTAGAACTCCAAATAAATTTCATACATAATAATATAATTTTGTTTTTTACGCTTAATGTCATAAAGAAATTAAAAAAACACGGCCTGCATAGAGTTAATATCCATCGTAAGCCGGCTAGCAGTATATAAGCGTTTCAAACTCTAGTCCATGTAAAAAGTATGAGACTGTAATTATAAATTGTGTTGTTGGAATCCAGGGACATTAGTGTCACATCCGTATGATGCACGGCGAGCAAAATCAACTAATTTCATTATAAATACTATTATAAAATGTAATCAATTAGCACACCTACTAATCCAGCTGATTTATTAATCAGAAAATAGAAGTGATCTTTGGAATAAGTTTTAACAATTTCATTATTGAATCTTTAGCAATAAATCAATGAAATAAAAGTCATCACAGTTATAGGCAACTATCTACTCCTCCTCATGGTCTATATCTGGATAAGACTACAGAAAAGAGATAAAATCGGATTCAATGTTGAACACATAATAATTCTAAAATATTTTAATCTTATGATATTTTGTACATAAGATACCTTTTCAAATCACAATGAGTTCAAGTACAGGCTCCAATATTATTTGCAATCCTACAGTTGTTTGCCGTTAGCCCATTACTAATGCAAAAACAATAATTCCCTGCAAAAATTTAACTCAGTTAACAAAACTGTTAATTTTCATCAAGAAGTATAATCATATCAGAACAACATCTAATTTGCAAGACTCTTACCCGGGAAAGATTCTATCACGGAAAAATCAATGGTTGCTACGCGCAGACATCGTGATATAGGCATTGCACTCCAAGAAATAAAAATAGAATTTTAAATAATTTGTGAACAAAAAGAGTCGGACATAGGAGGGAGTTCCAAATCGATCACAGAGTCAAAAAAATCATTCAGTTCGAGCCAACAATTGAGATTCAACTCAATCGGGAAATTAGATAGGGGAAACAGGAAAAAACGATTGGCGAAATCATAGAAAGGTAGTAGGATAAAATTGGCAACATTAATTAGGGACAGGGATTGTCACACGGAAAAGGGATAGAGAGGAAAGAGGCAGTGCCAGATAATTAGCTTATAATGCCAAACAAATGTAAGAGGCGGGAAAATTTTCTTAATTGCGCCAGACATAATTGAAATTATACCCACCAACTGTTGTTTAATATATATATATATATATATATATTGACAAATTACAAATATTGGGTCATTTTATTTAAAGGAATACAATAAGTATAACAAATTACAATTGAAAGTGTAATAAGGATTTTTGCAACTTGTTTTCAATAACTATTCACAAGACTAAAATAGTTACAATTGAGAGTATTTTTTAAATTTATAACAAATGAAACAATTTACATATAAAAATCCCTTCTTTTTTTATGGGGTTGAGCCCAAACTAATCATTTATTGGGGTTATCCCATTTATTGGTCCATTTCGTTTCCGCTATATATATGTGCTCATCCCGCATGCAAAGCTAAGCATTCTTACCCTAACCAACCGCCTAATACTTCTCTCTTGTACTCCTCTCCACTCAAGCCGGTAGTTGACTTGACCATCGAAGTGCAAATGATCATCGACTGCTCCCCTTTCTGGGCGGTCACCTTTAACTCTCACAATGTACTATGATTGAGAGAGGAGGGGAAGTTCAGGTAACGAAAACGTGACAGGGGATTCTATTAACGTTGTTTAAGATGGTCATTTTTGAAAGTCAACAATATCCATTAGTTTTAACTTGAATTTCAGTTTATAGTCATTAAACTAAATTTAGGACAATTCTTGTAAGATGGACTGATTGTACAAAATATAAAACCAAGTGACAAAATTTGCAAGTACATTAAAGTTGGATTCCCGGTCTACATCAAATTTGCGTAATGGGATGTACCTCCGCTCAAATTTGGGTGACTTACAATACAAAATAAACACTGTCTAATCAATTGACACTACTTAATTACCACCTAGACTAGAGGTTCCCCCTGCCCCCCCCCACCCCCACAAATACACCCTAGACTAGTGGTAAAACCCTGTTGTGGTAAATAACATACTCTTAGGCTACATGAATATCAAAATACACTTTGTTGGCCTTTATCATTCAATCTCGTTCATAGACATCAATAGCATTAATTAATAGTCTTTTATCTTTATTTCTTTTTTATTTATTATTATTGTTGTTACTACTATTATTATTATTATTTGGTTAGTTCATTTTCTCATTGAAGTTGAGTTTTTGAAGGGGCTACTAGCTAGTGAAGTGACTTGCCCAATTCTATTAAAATACCAACTTGTCAAATTGTTTATATATTTGACTAAATTAGTTGTTTCAAAATAAGAAACATTCAATATATTATTATGGATATTTGATTTTTTTTTAATTTGTTAACCATGAAAAATTAAAAATTAAAATATTGGTTCTAGGCTATGTTCATTGGATTAAACAAGATGGCGATAAGCCCATGTTCAATAAAAATAAGCCATACTTCTTGACTTTTCCCTTTTTTGTCTTTTTCCAAATAATAATAATAACAATAATAATAATGGTGGCTATATTGATACAATATTTTTTTAACTAACCACACCACATTTTAGTTATACTCATCATCTTTTATATTTTTAATTCTTTACACTTACACAATTAACTTATTTTTTCATATTTTTATTTTTAACATCTTATTATTATGAAATCTTTTATCGAATGATATTGATTCTAAAAATTTTATTGCAAGAACTGCTTAAGTATTTTAAAAAAACAAAAAAAAGTAATATCTAATGATACCTATCACACCCCCGGTTTTTAGTCGGTTTTATTAAGTATTTTCATTAGATTCAAGGACGGAAGCTTTTGTAGTCTTCTTAATAGAACAAGAGACTAACGAGGGTCGTGACGTGTCAATCAAATAAGTCTCCTAAGTTTTTATCTAAGTCGTGATGTTACTAGATTTTTTCAATTTATCTAAGATTATATTATTCATGAAATATCTTTTGCATTTAAAAAAAAAAAAAAAAAACTTGTTTACATGCCTAGGAACATTTTGAAGTCCATGTCACAAGAATTGCTTCTCATGTTTATTAATTTGATTGCATAAATGATTTTACTTGGCGAACGTATATGCAAAAATAAGCTTGCCAAGAGTAAATACCAAAGTAAATATACACAAGCAACACAATCTGTTACATAAAAACTATTTTATTGATTAACTAGCCGAAC
>CAVNYN010199691.1:0-42154 GCA_963692815.1 Nyctanthes arbor-tristis
ATCAAAAGATGCAGAGTCACATAAATCCAGAAAATCTGTAATATGCGCATGGGGATCTTCATTTGCTAGGCCATTGAAGGAACACATATTCCTTATCATAGTTATTAAATCAGGCCTTAACTGGAAATTTTGCCTCCCATAAGCTGGTGGAGCAACACTTGATTGACCTGTAGGACGCGGTAATACCATCAGTTCGCTGAACGGGCGATCATCGTCGTCAATAATAACAGGAGGTTGAGGAAGAGGTGAAATATTATCTCCTAGTGCTGGGAGTCGGCCATCCCCTCTATCTACCATATCTTGTTGATCATCCAATGGTAATTTATTCAGGAAAATGTTCTCCTTTTGCTTCTTGAGTCCTTTGTGAAACGCACGTTCTGGTTCCGGATCAGGAAGTACTAAACCCGAAGATGAACGTGTCATGCACTGACGGTAAGGACCTGAAAAAAATAAAACAATTCAACTAGTAATAAAATCAACAAAACGAAATAAATAAACAAAACTTTCCCCGGCAACGGCGCCAAAAACTTGACAGGCGAAATCGCAAGTGCACGATATCGTTCAAGTAGTATAGGACTAGCAGAGTCCCGAATATCGATCCCCAGGAAAAGTTGTCACCTATTTCACTTGAGTCAATTTCACACCAGTTAAATAAGAAAATTAAAAGTGTGTAAATGAATAATGATGTTGTTTAAACTAAAATTAAATACTCTATCTATTTTAATCTAAGAAGTAACTTAAATTTAGGACTAGAGAATATATGAATGAAAGCGCTGAGACTCACGAATCCACAATAAACAGGCGTTCCAATTATGCAATCCCACTCATGAACAATTCACCATCACGTACTCACAACCAGTTTCACAAGTTTAATTGAAAACCTCTCTCGAGCAAATTCAAATCTACCCAACCAAGTAAACCCACTATATCTCTATGTGAATTTCAACCTAGTTGAGTGCATTAATTAACAAGAAACCATTTTTGTGGCAACACAAATCATAAAAAGATATCCCTATCTTCTATGCAATTTATGTTTTCTATTGAAGTGCTAAATTGGTGACTTACCTCTCGGTCTCCTCACGAATTCACTAACACAATTACAAGTTGATCAAGCTCATAAAAGGAATTACATATCACAATAGAAAATAAGCACGCGATCACAATTAGAGTCATGAATGGGATTAACACAATCAAAACATGTCTATTGCTTCATCGATTGTCTCAACGAAGAAAATTAGTTACGCATGATAAATGAATTCATAACAAAAGCATTCATAGGGTTTGAATACATGACCAGATTCTAGAAATAAAAGACGAAGAATAATGAAGGAAACGTTTACACCAAACGAAGAACTCCGCTCTTCAATCTTCACGCGAACCTCTGCTTCAACCCTTGCTCCAATCTTCTAGCCTCAAGAATGAGTTTCTTATGATGAATCTCCCCTTTTATCGAAGGGTTTTCGTTCTTTTATAGTTGGCGAGGCCTTAGAACCCTAGAATGTGTCAAAAAGGATCCGAAAACGCGTAAACGGCGTGTTCTGATACGGGCCGCGGGTGGATGCCGCGGCTTAACCGCGGCCAACAGAAACTCACGTAAGCCCGCGGGTGGCGGCGGCATGCTTACCGCGGCCTACCCGTCCCCAGCAGAAAAATGGGTAGGCCGCGGGTAGGGGGCGGTTTGCTTGCCGCGCCCACCTGCGGCCTACTTTCAGCACGTGCAATTCAGCCCCTGATTTGACTTTTTCTTGCGGTAATGGTCATTTTCAGCTTTTTCTTCGTTTAAGCACGTCCCCAAACTTTTGGACCTATTCATTATGGTCTCTGCTCTCTTTAAACATGACACAAATGACCTCTTTCAAGTTCCCCAATTGTGGTATTCGGCATTCACACTTGTTGACATTGATCTTTTTTCTTCCCACTCCCAAGCCTTCACATCTTGATGCATGTAAAGCTCAATTTGGTTCAAAAAATAGTTCTTTTCACTTATATCATTCCAATTTGAGCTTTTTCACCTATATAAACCATATTCACACAAATTAGGTAGAAATCTGTTCGATTTCATATAGAATTGCATAAGTTAAGAGAAGTATTTTTACATATAAAATACACTTATCAAGCACCAACATGATGAAAGATAATTCTTTCAATTTCCTTTGCTTTTTTTTTTCCTTTCAATTTCCTTTGTTTTTTTTCCTTAAAAAGGTAGTTCTTTCAATTTCAATCATTATAAATTGTGTAAAATTTCTTTATATACATGTAAAATAAACAAATATAAACATATTATTGTGTAATAAATGCCTTTACGATAAAAACATTTATTGTAAGGTAAGTAACACTATACAGGTAAGTAACACCACATATATAAATAAATAGTAAGCACTGGTGTGAAATTCATTAAGGCTCCTACCCGTATAGCATTTATCCAATGATAATTGTATATGGACGAGTGCAAAATCCTTCCCACAAAATCCTGTGCACCAGAGTACAATTTGTCTGAGATGCCTTTTTCTTAAGGCTTATCCCAAGACAGATAATGTTGTCCTAAATATAGGCAGCCTTGCGAGTCCCAATAGGAAGATGGAAGACAATGAAGCAGTCAGAATTTGAAAGGGTTAGTATGAAGGGTGATGAAACACATTTGAGCATAACCCATTTGTCGAAGATGAAAAGAAAATGAAAGAAAATCTAATAATAGGTACATGAACACGAAAATAAATAAATAGTAAGATTACACGTTGGAGTTTCTCCATAAAATCAAAGAATTGCAAGCTCAATGGGTAATAGTAATTCATTAATTTAGCTGTAGTACAAAGACCTTCCCAGATTTGTTCACTTATTATTTTCTCTAAACTTCAATTCTTCTACTTCTAGATTTAGAATAACCAACATTTCACCTAATTTATAATTTGCCCATTACAATGTTTTGAAGACAACGGCAGGAAAGGGACTAAATTCATGTTTGAATAAAATTCTTTTCCTAGTTGGAGTTCAAAGCCCAAAATTATACAGAAGGGATAATCACATAGAGTATAAGTAAAAGACAATTTAGAACCCAACAAAAGCATACAGTTCCTAATACAGATGCCTCAGTTGGTCTGCAAATGAATTTCAATATATGTATATACACAAACACACACTCAACATTGCTTCATCCCTTTATTCCTTCCAAAAAAAAAAGGTGAATTCTTATGCACAAGGCCTTCGCGTCTAGCATCTTCTTCAGTGGTAAAGATTGCCAAATTCGTCAGCCCAATTTGGCACCTACCCAAAAACCACATTATGTATTTTCCTTCACCATTATATAAACCAAACTTTGAACCCTTTGGTAGCAGCATGAAGATTTGCACTTTAATATCACAGGCAGGGCCTTCTGCAAGAAAAGCTGCTGAATTTCCGTACAATGCCAATATTCTTCTTCAAAATTATTTTGATATGAATTGCAAAGAGTTTGCACATCATATTGTTAATACATTCTCAATTTAGTTTTCACTCAAAAGTCCCAACAAAAATGATGAATCAAACTTGCTAAAAGCTGAAAATTTCACTTTATTAATCTAGAGATCAAGAAAACAGAAATTACTTACGAATTAGAAAATAAGAAAATTAATTAAAGGAGCAACAGTAAATTTTTACTAGGTAAAACATCAATATTCAACACTATTAAAATAAAACAAATACATTCCAAAACCACACATGATTCCATCCTAAAATCAATCTTAAAAACTCGTTAGTTGAACTGTAACTTTGATCCAGTTATTACTAATACTTACAAAAAGATAAAAATAAGCTGGAAAATGGACGATACTTTAAAGTACGATTAGACTGGTATGATATAATTCAAGCACCATATATATACCTCTTACCTCATGTTTCATTGCTTTCAACTCCAAATTGTAAGCCATCAGTTTATCGCAACAATTCCTCAAAATTTTTTTGTGTGTGTATAATGATATGATTTTTTAACATTCAGCTTTTCCTTGCAAATACAATTGTGTTTTGCATCTACCTTCACAAATACAGAATCCTAGTGGCATTATAGCACATCACATTGAATGCACATTATCGTAGAGATGGTAAACCTTTCCGTGATTACAGGCTAACAATTGCATGATAAAGTCATGGACGGATCAGGCAGCCAGTCGGCCCGAAAAATTTTTGAAATTTTATATAGAAAATTTTTTAAAATTTTACATTAACCCACGTTAATTATTCATTTTTTTAATAATGTAGCCCATGTCATTAAAAATTCTGGATCCGCCTCTAGATATGGCACTCAAAATATTTTACACATAGGGACATGACAAAAAAGTACATGAATAGAGCTCACGTATAAGTTGACATTAAATCGGGCAATGAACCAAATCAAATAAAATAGAATACATAAATTTAGAGCTCTGGACTTTTTACAACCTAATATTCGATTCATTTCAATCAAAGCCAAAAACTGGTATATTTAACTACTACGACTCTCGGAATTCCTACTTTAAAAATAGCACTTAACGTCAAAAGATTAAAGAGTGAATATTAATTCATATACGAATTGATCTTTAGCTCTTAACAAATGGCACATCTGTTTCTACTCAGCAAGACTGTCTGCAAATCAAGATATAGTCATGCTCTCTATTATTTCTTTCCATTAATAATCTGTGGCACCAGGCACCATGCAACAGAAAAAACACAGATCAGAAAATAAAACCCAGATGGACAACCAATCTCATATTGTTATATAAGAAAAAGTGAGTATCGTTAAAGAACTCGGAATTGTAAACTGACTCTACCATGCTTCTTTCACTTCATTTAGTCCAGACATTGCGACATCTACAAAGGGTATAACATTTCAGTTTATGTAATGTACTCCTTAATTCATATTAGAAAAAGAAATAAAAGAGAGAAATTAAGCAATCTTCAATTGTGAAAGTAGGATATTTAAAAATATCACCAGGTGGATTGGGCTACTCTTGACTAATCAAAAGGTAATTGTTTCCAGAGCTACATTATTAATTCAAATGGCCACATCAAACACACCACAGTAATATCAAGGAAAATACAATAAGTCCATATAAATTAAGAACCAAATGGGTCACTAAACATTTCATGACCTGCCTTATCTACCTTGGCACAAGACAACCCACCTTGAGAAGAAGGAAAAAAAAAAAATCTCTACCCTTGTCAGCTTTCTAGATAGCGTGCTCAACAATTACACTGTCACTTTCAAGTTTGAGAAAACTGATTATTGCAATTTTGTGTTAATCTACAAACCAAAAGAGCAAATAGTAGATAATCACACACCATAAAAATACATATGACCATGTAACCAAGCTCTGTAGAAAAACTAATTGAAATATACAGATCAATAGACGATTTTTCCATCTGTGATTTCTTCGCAATGGAAAACATAGCTAAGTTTCTCATCGAGAATTCTAAAAACTAAACACATAGATCAAGCAATTATTTAGGGGAAAAAAAGAACAGAAAGCAGCAAAATAGATGAGACTAACCGGCAAAGGTTTTCTAAAGAATCTCCAACTGAGAAGAAGTCCTCATTTTACGCTTTTAACCATGCGATCTCATTGAACTTGTTGCTTCTGGTCAATCTCCAACTAAGTAAGAATCGTCATTAGCTTAGAAAGTAAGGTCCAACATAATTACAATAATAAAATATCCAAGATTAAAATTGAGAATGCTAACCCAATTTGAAGTGATAATTTATTTGAAGTGATAATTTATTAGGGCAACTATACAAAGATAATAATAAAATACCCATGATTGAGAAGTGTAATAAAATTGGAAAGCTTTTATGCATATATTAGTCAATCAAAACCAAAATGCAAGCTTGCCTCTTCTACTGTGAGTTTATACGTAAATTTAAAATATAAAAACTTAAAAGTTTGATCACAAATTCCAGTGAAACTCATCCGTTAAATAAAAAAAAAAAGAAAAAAAATGAAAGAAAAGTAAGCAGCTGAGTTTCGGCGATAAAATTGGAGTGGGTCCTGCTGAAACTCAGCTGCTTTAGTTGATCATAAAACTCAACTCCTAATATTTCAAACAAAATCTTTGACCTAGACGGTTTTGATTTGTTTCCTATAAGAAACTCCATCAGCAAAAAAAAAAAAAAATAATAAATTAAAAATGAAAGCTAATTGTGATTTACATCATACTGACGAAAACGGTAGTTTGCTGCAATTGGTTTAGGAATAGAAGAGAAGAAAATTTGATAAAACGTTCCATTTTCTTGAAAATTTTATACTTCTCAACATCAATGTCGTTCAACTATAGATAAGTGACATGCCGTACAAACTATGTATTGTGTTGCAAGTTAAGGAGTTTGGACGCAGTTGCATGACACAAAAATGACATGATGCAGTCAATGAAGTAAATATCAATTATGTCTACCACCCTAAAAACAAAAACAATTTATGAAAACATCTACTCTATAATCTACACAGAAAAATTTATGAAAACATCTACTCTAGAATCTACACAGATATGCATAAACTATCTCATTATTGATTGAAAGTTGGGAAACCTGCATAAGGATTGATGCAGCTATCGGAGGCCTGATTCCAAACTAGAAAAGTGAAAGCTTAAGCTCTGGCGTTAAGTCACCCAGTTCATCTGCAAATCCATCATTCAAAAGATATTTAGAGAATGAAATAAACACCAATCCTAGTCAGGTCAGAAATTCATCTCATGGGAATGAAAGGTATTGACAGTTCTCACAAGTTAAATAACTAATATCATTTGTAATTCCTATCTATTATTATTAATGCATAGGATATTCCTGTTGTTTAAGAGAATAAAATGTACCTAACAGCATTGCATCCAATGTATTTGTTCTTGTCATCAGTATACTAATTTAAAGTAAGCTTCATTTCATCCAATATCAACCAATATAAGTTCCCAGCAATATCATTCCATAAAAATTAAATTATTGTAGTTCAAAAAAGAGCTTTGCAAACTAACAAACTAAAATATATTGGAATATGGAAACGTCAAAAAAAAAAAAAAGGTATTGGCCAATCATATTATGTTATAAATCATCCACGGAAAAAATTAATTAAATTTATTATATTTTACAGTTTAATCCACTACAAATGAAATTCTTAAAATTTTAGTAAATATTTGTCTGGAAATAGTTCATTAATAAATGCAAATATTTTTTTATACAAAAATAACTTACATTGCATGCGTATAGAAAGAAATTTGCCATACAAAATGATCCTCAAATTCTGCTACCGGACCATGATTACAGCATGGTAGAACTAATCTTCACAGCAATTATGTCCTGAAATTTCAATGAGCATGAGGCAAACCACATACAGATAAGCGTACTAATCAGCATATGAAAGCTTAAAAATAAAAAAGAAAAAAAGAAACACAAATTAGATAAATATGTTACAAAAGCATAAATAATAAGCTTAATTTATTTTCCATGTTCTTAGAAACGAATCAGCAAATTTCCAAGTATTTTAAGGACTCCCAAGGAACCCACATACAGATAAGCAAAAACCGATCCCCAAAATTCTCATATACATCAAAGGGAAATCGAAAAAGAAATTAGTACCCGCATATGGAAAAGCTCAAGACTTTGATCTATCCATCCTTGTCGCCGAAAACCATAGGAGTCTGAATACGAACAACACTGAAAACCACAAAATTTCAACACAATTTTTGTCTGATGCCACTACTAAGCAAAAGCCCAAACTTCTACAAAAATATAAGAATCGTATATCTTACCGAAAAATATTACAACCCATGCCTTCAGCAACTGTGATCGAGAGGACAGCTGGCTGGCTTACTGAAGAGATGGCTAGGGCTGAGAAGAAGAGAGTGCAGGGAAGAAGAGTGAATCTCGTGGATTGGGAAACCCTTTTGCGTAGAGAGGAAGAAGTGTACACAAATGAATTAATTAAAGCAAGGGCCCACTTTGCTGGCCTTTTGTGTATTTCTCGAGCGGTGTAAAAGAAAAATGATGGAAACCTTAAAAAAATAAAACTAAAATAAAAAAAATTGTCAAAGAAGTGAAGATGGCTAAGTTTAGGCAGGGAAAATTGGGGTGGGGCCCACCTAAACTCAGCCACTTTAGTAGTTAGTATAGATTTCACCAATGCGTTAAACCGTTAGTTTTTCCGGTTTGATGATCAGATCGATTTTTTAAATATTTGTGAATATTGAAATCAATTTAAAAAACAATTTGACAGTGTGAGATAAGGACGGATACGGTTCACCAGTTTATAATAAACTTTTTTCAATAATGATCTATTTAAATTTTGAACTTTTTAGAAACTCAAAAACTATAGACTAAGGTCGTATTATGAATCATTCTCCAAGTAACTTAATATAGATATACATCGTCAATTCTTTTCACTAAATAACCAATGTGGCCCTTCTCCAAATGGCTTAATATAGGTGTATATCTTCAATTCTTTTCACTAAATAATCAATATGAGATTCCCTTTTTAAACGAAAAAACATATTTTCAATAGCCCTTAAACTATAATATTTGATTGCTTATGTGTGTGTAAAGAAATACAATATATGTGCTACCTATAATACGATATCTCTCATTAATGAAGATAAAAAATTATTTTAAAAATCTTAAGAAAATATTGAAGAAAATTTGCGAATACTGAAGGTATGAGATAAAGACATATATGGTTCACTAATATTTTTTCAATAATAGTCCATTAAAATTTTGAATTTTTTAAAAGGTTAAAGTACATAAGCTAATACTCTATTATACATAGCTCTTCCCTAATTAGCTTAATATAGGCATATATTTTTAATTCTTTTCATTAAATAATCAATGTGGGATTCAATTTTTATGCCCAAAATTTAATGACTTTTAGAAAAAGGAATAAAATTTTTAACATTTTTTAAACAGTAAAGATAAAAATATATATAAAATTGAGTGTTCTTTTTCCACATGATTTTAGGTAAAAATAAATTTATTTTAATTATTTAATTAAAATCGGTCTTGAATCGTTAACTTCTTCAATTCGATGACCAGTCTAATTTTATAAACATTTGCAAATACTAGAATTAATCCAAAAAATAATCTAACGGTGTAAGATAAAGACGGATACGGTTCACAATAAACTTTTTCTCAATAATGATCTATTAAAATTTTAAATTTTTTTAAAGTTTAAGACCCATAAACTATAGTCGTTTCATACATAACCCTTATCCAAATTACTTAATATAGGCATAAATTTTCAATTCTTTTCACTAAATAACCAATGTGAGATTCTTTTTGCATACCCAAAGTCATATTTTCAATGACTCTTTAAAAAAGAATAAAATTTTAACTTTTTTAAATGGCAAAGATCAAAAAATTATAAAATCTAATGTTTTTTTAGAGCATCTCCAATAGTCCCCTATATTTGGAGGGATTGCTCTAAATTTAGATGACTATTTTCCTCCAACCATCCTCCATCACCTCCCTCAAATATAAAGGAGGTGAATAATATCCCTCCATATTTTCATCTCTCTTGTATTTGAATATAGAGAGATACTATTTACCTCCCCCATATTTGAGGGAGGTGATATAATTACAAAAATGATATTCTTTTTTTTTACGAAAATGCCATTATTTTAATTATGACAATGCCATTTGTAAATTAATTTCGGTTTTTAAAACATAATTGTTCCAGTTTTGAGTTTTTAATGTTAATCGATTCTCGTATCATTTTTTCAAAATAAGTTATTTAATAATTTAGATTTTCTTTTATGCACAATGATATTCTTTATTTGGCTCCTTTTGAAATATAAATTATTTAAACTTAACTAATTATAATTATTATACAAATTAAGTATAGTTTTAATTCAATAAAATTGTTATTCCTATTATTACTAAATTAAAAGTCATAAAAAAGGGGTTCCCCTAAATACAGGGGAACCATTGGAAATGCCCTTACCATATTATTTTATGTACAAATTAATTTATTTCAATTATTTAATTAAAAAAGTCTGATGACATTGGACCGTTAACTTTTCCAGTTCGATGAACTTATTGATTTTCGAAATATTTGTGAATACTGGAATCAATTTGGAAAACAATCCGACGGTGTGAAATAATGACGGGTATGATTCACCAGTTCAAAATAAAATTTTTTTCAATAATGATCCATTAAAATTTTGAACTTTTTAGAAACTGAAGGCCGATAAACTAATGCCTTATTATGAATCATTCTCTAAGTAGCTTAATATATGTATATATTCTCAATTCTTTTCACTAAATAATCAATGTGGGATTCTTTGTTTTTATAAAATTGCTCAAGATAAGGAGTAAAAATTTTAAATGTAGAGTAAGAAAGATTTGAGAAAGCTCTTAGATAGTATGAGTTTTATTAGACGAAGGAAGGAAAATGAGGATAAAGAAAGAGAGATATTTTCATATTAAAATGAAATCTAATTTGGTAATTGGAATTAAAAATTGAAAAATATAGAGATAATAATAAGCTAAAACAAATATATCTATAAATAATATAAAAAGGGAAACGAAAGATTAAAAAGAGAAAGGAAAGATAACGTTAGTTGATTTTCGACTGCAAAACATATACATTTTTGTTTATTTAGGTTGCAAGCCATAGGTCACAAGAGAAGAAAATCAACCTTTACTAATCACTGTATTCATTATTCAACATATGCGATGTTACAAATTGATAATCAACTTGCTTGGTTTATATCGAAGATTAATTTAATATGGGATGAAGATTTATTTAATAAGAGATGGAATGGACATGCACGTGGAATGAAATCAACGGCCAAAAGTAGATGTTAAAAATGGTAAAAATAATAAATAAAATTGCTAGAATGGATGGGCACGATCTAATGTAATGAAATTCAAAGGGCAAAGGTAGATGTTAAAAATTGTATAAATAATAAATAAAATCAGAAGAAATTAATTGTTTATTGTATTTAAATTAGAAAAAATAAATTAACTAAATAAGTAATGAAATGAGGAGATAAGATTGAAGGATGAATTGAATGGCCAATACCTGATTTAGCAAGTAAAAATGGACGGAAAAACAAAAATAGTAATTACATTAGTATTATGTGTATATATATATAGATATACTAAACAAAAACTTATTTGTGTAAAATATGTGTATAAAATTCACAAGTGTACGGGTCAAACAACTAATACAGTAGACAATAAGTCTGAGTTATCGTTCACACGAGGATCCAATTGAGTACTGAAATTATTAGTTCTAACTTTATTTGAATAATCAAATCTCGAGTTTTAGAAAAGAGAATAAATAAACAAGTCAATAAAATTAGGAAAATAAAATATATACAAAAATTCATAGGGCAATATATAATGGATATGTGTCAGGACTCACGACTTTACCATAGTTGGATTACCTAATCTAGCGACAATCAATCTATACTAACAATCGAATCTCATGAAATTAACTTACTCATCTCGAAGTTAGCTAATCCTACAAAATTAGACCCCCTTATCTATCTTTAAATGAGCGCGTTAACAACCCTCTTAAGTGTATTAATCAACAAGAGATTCATCTAAGCCTCCCCGAAGTTCACCCTAAGTGATCGCACCAACCACAAGTAAATCTCTTTGTTTTGTCTAAATTAATGATTCTTATTGCATAAGCTAACTTAAATATTTCTCTCTCGAGTTCAACAAAAGTCCATATACTCATTCATTCAGTGGCCACATAGATGAAGATAAAATAATATACCAATAAGAATTTAACATAAGAATTAATCGTATAAATTCAGTATGAAAAATATGATTATGGTTCCAACTATGATACATCGTTCGTCCTAACTTAAAATCAATTACACACCATGAATGAAAAAACACAAATAAAATAAAGCGCATAACCCGGATAATCAACTCTTGAATAAGGTGAAGAACTCTGGCACTAAGTTTCCCCTTCTTGAATCTCAAACTGGATCCCTGAAACTCCTAAAGTCTTGTGTTTTCCCTCATCTTCTCTATGGTGTTTTATGTATTGTGTATCTCCCGTAACACTGGGTTAGACACCCTTTTATAAGGTATAAGAAAACCTAAAAAAAGGCTAAAAATCATGTACCAAATTCGCCATGGACGGAATTCTAGTTAGAATAGGAAAAAGGAAAAAATTCACGAAAATAGCCCATGCGGCCGCATGGAACAGTACGTGCGGCCGCACTTACGACCGCATCTATTTGTTGCCTGTATTCTGCTCCCGCATGTGGCTGCATGGGTGCCTTCATGCATGCGCTCCTGGCCACACACATGGCCACATCTGCTTGCTGCCTGTATTCCGCTTCTGCATGCCTTCATGCATGTGCTCTTTTCATCCTTTGTCTTTCAATCTCGTTCGTTTTGATCCCCAATCTTCATAATTTATGCAATATTGATCCAAAATCGTCCATTGTGACTTCCTCTTGAATTTAACCTACAATTTACTAAATTAAATATAAATACAAACTTTTAAGCATAATATTACATACTTGACAACACATATAGGGAATTTAAACATAAAAAATAACTACCCATCAAGATTATTTTGGAGGGAGAATAAATAAGTTGAAAGCTGTTCTTATAAAATTTATTCAGGTACAATATTAAAAAAAAAAAAATTCATGTAGGTGGTATATTGATACAAGAAAAAAGTTAAAATCTATTTATTTTTTTGCAACCAGTTAAAATCTATTTATGTATGACCCACTTTGCTTGGTTCAACTCTAATTTTGGATTGTCTTTCGGGGCCCAAAAAAACTCTAATTTTGGATTGGTTATTTTGCCCCCGGTCAGCAAGGGCATGGGGGTTAAGTAAAAATTAATTTTTATCCTAAGCTAAATCGGAGTCACAGTCGATTTAAATTGGGTTGAAAAGTTTTAAAGTAAATTGGGTCGATACGACGGTTGGGTCTGACTGGTTATGGCCCGACCGGAATCTTTATTCTAAAGAGTTGAGCCTATGGAATCTGAAACTTGAAGTTTCACAAAAATAGCCTACTCAAAAACTCTAATACTAATAGCCACATTTCTCCTTAATGCACTGCTGCCTTTAATATTCCTCACTTTTTCGCTGCATTGCTAAATAGAAATGGCTACGGACCCGTTCTAGCACCCGATGTATACTATGCTATGGCACCACATTGCCATAACGTACTATACGTCGGGTGCTAGATCAATTTCAAGCTATGGATCTCTATGAAATGACAATATAATCAAAACAGATTGCAATCATTTCCAATACCGATAGCAAACGAACTTATCCATCACTAATTGCATTAAGTAAGATCGATTTATTCAGAAAATATACTTACACCATTCTAAAACCATGAACGGATGATAAAGCTGAAACATACAAAAACATTAAGCAGCTATCTGCCTTCTCCAACGACTTGTTTTTGAGATGAGATCATCATATCGATTCCGATGATAGTCAATCAAAATACATAGCTGTTTTATGGCCTCCTTTTTCTCCTCAGCCAGGCTTAAGAATCCCTCATCTTTCCTGTTTATCTCTCTTTCAAATTCTCTCATTTTCTCATCCCTTTCTCCGATCATTTTCTTGAGTGCTGACATCATCTCTTCCCCCTGTTTCATGGTACTTGTCAAAATTTACTTCTCATTTTCATCCCTTTGCAAGGTTGTCTCGAGTTCTCCAAGCTTTGATCTCAAAAGCAATTCCTGTTCTTCCTTATATTTCACTTGCTGAATAAGGTTGACAATTTCCTTCTGTAGCCCATCTTTCTCAGCATTACTTTCTTTGATCCAATTAATAGCAGTCTTAAGCTCGTTCATAATTTCATA
Source organism: Nyctanthes arbor-tristis (assembly GCA_963692815.1). Classification (NCBI taxonomy): domain Eukaryota; kingdom Viridiplantae; phylum Streptophyta; class Magnoliopsida; order Lamiales; family Oleaceae; genus Nyctanthes; species Nyctanthes arbor-tristis. Next base: position 13,781 of record CAVNYN010199691.1, read on the forward strand.
AATTCTAGAGTCCAGGTGCCCATAGTATTCCTCCCACTTGACAGTAAAGATATCAAAGCCTGTCAGTGTGTCATTTGCCCTGGTTGATATATCTTTTACCATATTTAGTTGAGCTTCCTTGTAAATTTCAATCATTCCAGACATTGTAGCAACCCTCTTTCCAAGCAATCTTTTTTCTTCCTGTAACTTCTCTTCTTTGCCTATGTGGCCATTTTCCTTCTCGGTCAGTAACCGTTCTGTCACCTGGAGCTTCTGACTTGTTAGTCGGAGCTTAACTTCAGTTTCTCGGAGATTTTCTACAAAGTACTGACCTCGTCACCTTTCATCTCCAGATCTCTCTTCAGGTCTTCTATATTCTCTTCTAGTTGCTCAATTGTCTGGTTTTTTTAAGTCAACATCTTTTGGAACTGCTTTTTAATCTTGTCCATCTTATTCTCAGCAGCTCTTAGGTTTTCCTTGGAGTTCTGAAAATGGACTTCTAGATTTTTCTGCTGCTCACTCAATTTCATGGATACATCTTCCTTTCCTTTCAGCATTTCTTCCTGCTCTCTGATCTTCTTCAGTTCGAAATCCTTATTCTCCAGTTGAGCCAAACTCTCCAGTGACTTCTGCTTACTCCTCTCAATCTGCAATTCCAATTGGCTTCTCTCAGACCATAACGGTTCCTTCTCCACTCGTAAATGATTAACCTCTTCTGTCAAGGCAGTAATATGTGCGGCTGCATCATTTTGCACATCCTCCAGTTTTTTCTGCAAGACAATGATCTCAGTCTCTCTCTCGGTCAATAGTTTCTGTAATTCAGAAATTTTTGTCTCTTGAATTGCTTTTACTTCCCTTTTTGCCAGCTCCTCTTTTAGAGTCTCAATTTTAATCTGGAAGTTGGAAATTTCTTGAACTCTCGTACCTTGTAACTGTGTTATTTCATCCTTGAGCTGTAAAATTTGTGACGAAAGAGAACTATTCTCCTCTTCAGTCGAAAATGCACCTCTTTTTTCTTCCAATTCCAACTGCAATGCTTCTTTCTCACGTTTTAACTGCTGAATATTTTTTCTCAAGTCTTCAGCATTTGTGGCCTCTTTGTCTCTGATTAAACCGTATGCAATTTCAAGTTCTTTGTTGCTATTAGCTTTCCCGTTCTGAACATCGTTCTCAGGTTTCTCATTCTTTATGGCCTTATTCTTTGGGGAATCATGTGCGTCTGAGTCAGAATCTGAGCTGGATGATGAACCATCATTTCCTTTTTTGGCACGTGCTTTCCTTCTCAATGCTTCAGTTAGATGATCAGATCGATCAAACAGTGACCGGTAACTATTGTGAAAATCTTCTATCATAACCATAAGTTTCTCTTTCCGATCTTTATCATCTTCTGTTTTAAGAATGCTTAAGATTTTCTCAACTTTGCCCTCGACTTCTGTAGTGAAAAGCTTTTTTATATATCAACAACTGTAGATGCATGGATTGATCCAAATTCGGAAATGAACTCTTAACCTTTTAGATATCCTAAAATACTAGGGCAGAAAATGACATACCTGATTTAATTCCTTTCAGGTCCTCATCCTTTCTATGATCAACATGACTTTTGAAAAAGGATTTAAATGACTTCGTCAGCCTGTGTTTTGGAATTTTCAGCTGCTTGTTGAGTTGTAAATCAGTTAAGGCAGCTTTCATCTTGAATACCTGGAGTCTTGAATCTGCAATATAGTAAGAAACGGTTAACCATCCAACTATTGTTCATTCAGGCATGCAGAACATTTCACCTTTTAAGTGCCATAAGTTCTTTGCTCAATAAACATGTACCGTGGATGAAAATCATGAACGCGACTAAATTTTCCAGAGCACAAGTCCTTTGATCATTCTCATAAAGGCCTTAACTAATTGGTCCACACTACATGTTTAAAACGAGAAGCAACTTTTTCTGCAAAAATTAATTTTAACCCACCAAACAGAACAGAGGGGCAATTAACGAGAAAATGCCCCGGTATGTAGGCACAGCAATTCTATTCAATACAATAATAAAGTCAGTTTCTTAATGTAAACGATAATACATCTTAGCTGGATTTTGGAGCAAATAAACTTCTCAGTTCACCCTTCTTCGAGCCCCGATCCTTGTGGGACTGAATCTTTAAATGCAAAACACGAGTAGTATGATGTTTCGTTTCTATCCAAAATTCTGTGCTGTTCTAGTAAAATGAACTAACAATTAATGGCTTAAAATTTTTAAATCCTAATGCACTTTAAAGATTGAAAACTTTCACGGAAGAAAATTGACGAGGAATAGAAGTAGATTTGCAGAAAATAAACAGCATCCAAAATGTGAGGAACACATTAATATGCACTTCTATTTCCCCAGACAAGTAATAATTCCAGTGAAGCAGCAGCGACTGAGATTAATAAAATATCCAGTAAAATAACAGAAATCTCAAATGACTTAAGAAAATTGGTTTCAGATACAAGTAAAAGGAAACCTCAAAATCAACATTGAAATTCTGAATTTCACTTCCTTTTCAGCTCGAATTCATCTTTTAAGTATTAGCTGTAAAACAGAAGGAAGAATACCAGCCTCTGGAATCCGCTCCATCATTTAGCATTAATAAAAAAAATTAACTTATTAAGCCCAAGAAAATCAATGAAATTAATCAATCATCATAGAAATAAACGAATTACCTTACAGAGAACCGAGCCTAAAACTCTCGAATTATGACGAACCCAGAACAACCCAGGAAAGAAAGACAGCTTTTATATTGAGAAAGAGAGAGTAGACACGGGAGAGCGAAAATCGGAAACTTTTCATTTTAAATTTTATTATTGATATTATTATATTAATATGTTATTAATATTTGCGCTGATGAAAGGCGTGCGTTCCAGTAATGTAGAATTTCTATAAAATCATATCTGATTTTAAAGTTTAGAATTAGATCTGATCATGTAGCAACATAAACATATCTATGCAGCTGTATATAATGGCATGTGAGGCCGCACCAGGCCTCACGGGTGTGGTGTAGCCGCACATATAATCTGTGCGCACATATTTTATGTGCAGCCGCACCATTCCATGTAGCTCGGCCAGAAAGCCCATATGGCCTAGTGCGGCTGCACGGCGCATTACATGCGGCTGTATGGATATGTCCATGCGACTGCATAACTAGTTTGTAATCATATTTGGTTCTATAGAAAATCCGATCAGCAATGAAATGTAAAAATCCTATTTGTTTGTCCAAATATTACATAATCATATTTTTACATTACATCTATCATCCTAAACTTTATTTTATTTTCTTTGTTATGATTTTCAGCTAGGAAAAGGAAATTATGATCATAACAATATAGTTTTGATCACCTACCCCCTTGTGAATAGATGAAAATCTACCCCTATGGCATGCCATGTAGGAGGGAGTGCGTAGATTAAAATCTACCCCCTCCTACATGGCATGCCACATGGCATGTGGCATGCCATGTATGAGGGGTAGTATAAGACATGCTATATAAGAGGGGGTAGACTTTAATCTACCTACATAGAGATAGGTGATCAAAACTACATAACAATAACAACAAAATCGAACTTGATTATTTTAAAGTTATTTACTTACACAATTTCTAACACTATTTTAATACTAAATTATATTATGATTAATTTTCACATTTAAAGTCTATAAGAGTTGATTAAGATGTGTATGAAATCTAGTAATATATATGGTAATGGTCGTGTCACTATATGTATGCTTCTTTGCCATTAATTTATGTGTTTGTGTGGTTATATGCACTTTTCAAAGTAATTAACATTTTTTAAAGCACTTTAACAAGTTTTAGTTCTACTTGTCCAACTACTCCCAAAGCTGTATTAATGCCATTTTTTTCTCCTTTGCAGAGAAAAAATGATTTGGTGACTCCTAAAAAAGCAACGTTGGTGTGCTCATCTTCGTAATTTTTACTCTAATTATGTGATAAAAAAAATTAAAAAAAAAAACAGAGAAAGAAGAAGAACATGCATTTGACATACTTTAAATTAAAACTTTTCTAATCACATCTATATTGAACGTCCACTATTTTCTAATTGAAATTTTTGACATAAACAATTCCAAAATTTGGGTTCAAGGTCAATTTTGATTCCGGATGCACCCGATGGATATTACGCTTGCCCGTTAGGTTCATTTTTAAACTATTCATAGATGAGTAGATATATGATAAAATGTATTTTTAAAATTTCAAGTGAATAAATCTAAGAACCATACCAATGAAGGCAAAATCTTTCTTCAACCATACCAACAACATTAGTTGGTATCCAAAATCTTTCTTCAACTGAACAAGAAAGATTGAACAAAATTGATGATGAACGAAGGACACAGGGGGCAAATTATGATAACAAAATTTAACTAGAATTATTTTATGGCTACATAAAAAACTTCCCATGGTTTCTTATATAATAATAGTAAGATCCTGTTTTCTTGAATATCACATCACAATTCAATGGCACACGTGAATTTTTTAATATTTCAGGTCAAGTATTTATGTAAATGTAGAATAAAGGATTTTAGGGACAAGAATGATAAAAGCTAGGATTCATTAAATCTTTTTACTTTGTGGGTTGGATTGTATTGTCTTACCCAAAAATATATCTTCTATGTTGAAAGTACTCCAAACAATGTCTTTTTGAAATTTCTTTCTAAAATATTTTCTTATTTTAAAAAATATGTTTCTAAAAAATGAAATCATACAAGCTTACATAGACTTCATACAAGTCGTCAAGCAATAGATATTTCCTCTTTTTTAACAAGGAGGATATAAAAGGGAGATTGTTGGTGAGTTTTACTAAGAAACCAACATTATTTAAAAATATAACAAACCACTTGTGCTTATTTATTTTTTGTGGGAACCAACATTTCCTAAATGTTAGTACTGTTAAGGAATCTTGTAATGGATTATCGTTACATGCCAAGGTTGATATTCTTGGGTCCACTTGTGCACCAATTGACAAATGTTGTAGTGACAATGCTGTAAACTAGTCATCTATGATCGTTGTATTATTGTGTTGATTTCTTTTCCATTTTTTTATTGTAATATTTGTTCCTTCATTCTATAGCTTATTTTTTTATAGGAATATTTTCTTTCCTTGTATTCTTTTAAACATGTAACGTATATTGAGGGCTATTATTCTTGTTTTTTTTCAAAGTAAAAAATTAATTCTCATTCATCATCGTGGAGTTGGTTACATCACGGGAGAGGGTGTTAACAAGCCAAGATGGAGCCTCCCTGAAAACATTAGAGCTAACACTAGTAATGGCTCGTCTAGCTAAAGTATGTGCAACACAATTAGCTTCCCTTCTAGCAAACTTTACCTCAAACATATGTCGTTGAATAAGCTCCTTGCAATCTTGTAGAATCATTCCAAACTTTGAAGAATCCTCATCCTTTGAGTACAAAGCGTCAACCACTCCCTTCGCATCCGTCTCAAAAATAACCATGTTAAATCCCAAGCTTCTTACCCACATAATGGCAGTGCATAATACTAGTGCTTCGGCCTCCCTTGCTGTTGCCGCTCCAAGTAGCAATTCCATTCTACATTCAATAAGTTCACCCATGTCGCCTCTAATAATTATTCCAGTAGCAGCCCTTCTATTGCCATTAGTCTAAGCAGCGTCCACGTTGCATTTAACATACCCTAATGGCGGTTTAGTCCAAGTCATTAGCGTTCCTTCCTGCTGCACCACTGGCGAAACTTGTTTCTGTGCCTCCACCCATTCAAGCAACAATGATAAGCCGGCATGAACCGTATGTCGTGCTCCTTGAGCTTGCCCTTTCCATAATTAAGCATTTCGTTCTCTCCAAATACTCCAAAGGATCGCACAAGAATGATTAACATAATAAGAGTCTCAAACCAAGACTTTGTTGAAAAAACCAATCCTTCATCGATGTGTATTGTTCCAAAGACCCATCCAAATTAGCTTCCCTCCAACAGTTCCTGGCATATGGGCATGTCAAAAGTGCATGAACATTTGTCTCAACCTCTCTATTACACATGACACATAAAGGCAACATAAGCAACACTCTCTTGTTCAGATTTTCTCTAGTTGTTAGACAATCTTAGCATAATCTCCAAACAAACATTGGCATTTTAGGGGGAATCTTGATCCTCCAAATTGCCCCCATTGTCTAGGTACCTGACTGCCGTCCCCTTCTCCCATCAAATCCTTAGCAACTCTATATCCGGATTTCACAAGATAAGTCCCATTTTTGCTGTAATGCCACACCCATTGATCTGGTCTTTTCGTGGAGCTCAAAGGAATGCTCTTAATATCTCTCGCATCTCTCTCAGAAAACAGTCCATCAATAAGTTCCACATTCCATTCTCCATCCTAATCAATAAGTTCACTAACTTTCATATTCTCCAACCCCAGATACTCTAAAGTCTCCAATTTGAAAGTGAGCTCTCATCGTATCCATGGGTCCTTCCATACACTAATACTTCTGCCATCCCCAACTCTCCGTCGACAACCTTTGTCCAAAACTATATGAGAAAACCAAATGCTCCTCCAAGTAAAACTAGGGTTATATCCCAATTGAGCATTTAGAAATTCCCATTTAGGGAAGTATCTGGCTTTGAGAACATGAGCAACAAGAGCATTGAGCTTGGATAAAATATTCCATCCTTGCTTCCCAAGCATAGCTAGATTAAAGGCTGCCAAATCACGAAATCCCATACCTCCATCGTCCTTACGGAAGCACAACCTACTCTACCGAAACCAATTAATTCCTCTTTGGCCATTCAACTTCAATCCCCACCAGAACGAATTCATCATCCTTTACAACTCTTCACACAAAGAAACTGGAAGAAGAAAGGTCGACATGCAATAAGTAGGAATAGCCTGACCAACCGTTTTAACCAAAATCCTCCTTCCTACCTTAGAGAACATCTTACCTGACCATCCATTCAATTTTTTCCACAACCTCTCCCTTAGAAAACTAAACACCTGTTTCTTCTTTCTTCCAAACATAGAGGGCAATCCAAGATATCTCCCAGTATCCAATGGAGTTGACACATTAAGTATAGTAGAAATAGTAACTCGTACCTCATTTGACATTAGAGCTGAAAAAGATACTAGACTTCGCAAAATTCATCGCCTGGCCTGATGCTTCTTTATACTTCATAAGCACTTCCTTCAATGTATTAGCTTCCTCCCCGTTGGCCTGAAAAAAGAAAAGCTATCATATGCAAACAATAGAAGAGATATGCTATGAGTATTCCTTGTAATTCTACATCCATGAATGAGTCCCCTATTTTCGGCCTCCTGAATAACTGCTGAAAGGCCTTCTGCACAAATGATGACCAAATAAGGAGAAAGCGGTTCACCTTGTCTCAAACTTCTAGCCAGCATTATAGGTCCAACCTCCTTTCCATTCACCTTCACCGAATAACAAACGGTGGTCACACACAACATAATAAGATCAATCCACTCCTTAGCAAATCCCAATTTCTCCATAATCAGGTCCAGATACTTCCAATTGACTCTGTCATAAGCCTTGCTGATGTCAATTTTTAGTGCTACATCTCACTTATTCTGCCTCTTTTTATGTTTAATACAGTGTATAAGCTCAAAAGCAACAAGGACATTATCCGTGATACTTCTCTCTGGCACAAAGGTAGATTGAAATTCAGATATCAGATGAGGCAAGACAATTCTCAAACGGTTAACCAACACCTTAGCAATAATTTTGTAAAGAACATTGCACAAGGAAATTGGCCTGAAATCCTTCATTGTGGCCGGATGCTCGTACTTAGTAATCAACGTGATACACGTGTCATTCAAAGAATCGGGAAATTGTTTTCTCTCCATCCAAGACATACAATTCTGAGCGATCTCCTCTCCAATGATTGGCCATGCCTTTTGGAAGAATGCTATATTAAGTCCATCAAGTCCGGGTGACTTGTCCGGGTATATTTGATCGATAGCTTGCTTGAACTCCTCTACAGTAAAAGGAACAAGAAGCTTCTCATTATCACTTTCACCAACCCTCCGCTCAACACAGTCAATAACAGGCCGTGACTCCCCCTCGTATGCCTCAAAGAGTTGCCCAAAGTATGCTTGTGCAACTGACACTATGCTGCCCCAATCTTCATGACAATTACCACAATCATCTTGGATTTTACTAATCGTGTTGCGCTGTTTCCTGTCAGATGCCGAAGCATGAAAAAATTTAGTATTCATATGTCCATTTTGAAGCAAAAATTTCTTTACCTGTTGCTTCCAATAGGTCTCTTATTGGATCAATAATGAGCACAATTTAGCTCTCTTGATAGCAAAACCAGTAGCATCAGTTGAATCCTTTCTTTCCCGCAATTTGTCAATTTCAATTTTTAGCTCGTTTATTCTTTTCTTAAACTGCCGCCCAGCAGCCTTACCCCACTACACCAGTTTGTGTAAATAGCCCCCCAACTTTGGAATAAGAGGGCCATGCATGTGACTCAACGTGTTGGAAAGAAACTCCTCAAACTCCAGCTCATGCAACCATCTATTCTCGAAACGGGGCTGGCTTCTCAAAGGTGGCTGACGGATGCAATTTGTGTCCAACAACAATGGAGAGTGGTCCGAGACAGGGGCTGAAAGATTGTACAATGTCGCCCTATCAAACTTCTAGAGCCACTCACTAGACACCACATCTCGATCCAATTGTTCTCTAACCGAATTAGGCGTGCCTCTCCCCTTTTCCCAAGTGAACTGATAGCCATTCAAGGGAAGATCGTGCAGTGAACAGTCAGAAAAATGCCTCTCTAAAAGCTCAAATCAAGTAGTCTGGGTGATCATTGTTACCTTCTTTATCCTCCTAACTCAGCAGCTCATTGAAGTCTCCTATTACACACTGCGGTATTTGATAAATTGATTTTAATAGTCTCATTAGAGCCCAAGATTCAAAGCGTCTATTGCGTTCGGGATGCCCATAAAAACCTGTAAGTCTCCACCTTCCATTCTCATTATGGTGATTTGAATAACCAACAATCGAGAAAAAATTATTGTGTCCCCCATCTTCCCTGCCGATCAACAGAAAACGCACTATCATAATATAAAGTTGTTTTTATTTCCTCAATTTTAGTTGTGCAAACAAAAGTTTCAGAAAGGAAAATGACATCCAGCAAACGAGACATAACAAGCTCGCGTAACACTACGACTACACGGGGGTTGCCAAGTCCCTGACAGTTCCAACTTAAGCATTTCATAATTCCCGGAAGGCCTGGTTCACAGGTCCTGTCGATAACACGTTTTTTGGGCTAACATTTATACTGCTATAAAGGCCATCTAATTGCATTAATTCATTTTGGGCTGAGCTACATCTTCTCTTTCTTTTTTACAGTAGTTCAATCCCATCTTCATCCTCTGGGCCCAATTGTGTAAATTGCTCAGAGTCTTCAGCAGCAAGTTTGTTCTCCAAATTAGTCTCAACAGCCTTCTTGCCTAACTTTTTCTTTCCTTATTCTCCTCTCTCACGCCCCCATGCAGAAAAGGAATAATTGGCAACCCTCCCCCTAAATCAGTCTCCATGGTTCTCTTCCCTTTTTTATCCTCCAATGGTACATCGTCATCGACTTCCTTCAACCACCGGCTGCCACCAAGATCAGAATTCCTCCTCAACGGAGCTCGAAGCTAAGAGCCCCACCCACGAGTAACCTCAGTTTCTGAATTGTTGAACAAAACCTCACAAAACCGATCCCAGTGACCTAACCGTCCACAGATGAAACAGAAATTTGGCAAGCACTCGTACTTGAAGTTCACAATGTACCAGTCCCCTCCCGTTTTCTGTATTTTCTTGTAACGTTTAATCGCCATGCGAACAACAACTTGCACCTTCACCCACATAAAACTTCTCCACACTCCGGTATTGTTCTTGCTATCGTACTCCTTAAATATACCAACAAAATCTCCAAGTTGCCTCCTTATAGCCTCCTACATATACCCTACTGGAAGGTCATAAATCTGTGCCCAGAAATTAACATAAAACAAAGGCACCTGTGCAGGGATCTTACCCGCCTTCAATTGGTGTAGTGCCAACAGATTGATATCAAATGACCAAGGGCCACCTTCGAACACACGCTTTACGTCAACTGGATGATAAAACTGGAACATATAAAGCCCGGCACCCATATCTTTTACATACAAACCCTTCCCCGGCAGCCAAATTTCCGCCAAACGGTGTTTCATAGCATTGAAATTTATAGATTTGTCGGTCAAGAATTTGCCAAGCAAACAAAGCTCCATCTTCTGCTCTTCCTTACCTGGTTTTACAATCTCCAACAGCAGTTCCTCCTCTTCCTCAGTAGCCAACGCCATATTTGCAAATTGGTTCTCCATGTCGTCAAAATTCCGCCACTTTAATCCAGAAACCCTAAAAGCCTTCTTACATGAAAAGGAGAAAAAAACTCTCCATACTAGAGAGAAAACCCTTAGGGCTATTATCAATGACATACATACAATAGAAGGAAATTAGAAGAAGAATCGGTATTGTTTGAACTCAAGACTTCCCATCCGGATGTGAGCATCTAACTATTGCGCTAAAATTTAAACAATTAGATATTTCCATTTTTACTATAATGAAATAACGTGTTTATTTTTCAAATTATACGAATTAATTCTTATGTTACATGCAATTGATTACTTAATTTATATTAATTGCCAATAATTATCCCTTATTTTGTGGGATGACCAATATGTAGAGTAAAAAGTTTGCTTATATGCAACAATGAGTCTATGAGTATATTCTTGTATGTATATTATTTATCAAATTCTATTATTTTCGGTTTAAATTAACCTTTGCGAGTCTTAAAATGGATTAAGTTGAAATGGGAGAACTTATCAAAAAATATTTTACGAAGGGCCAACAACCTGGATAATTAGCGAAGAACTAAAGTACAACAATTTAAAATTCTGGGCATTATCTAGTGAACCCCCTCAATCGGTCTTGTCTCTACAACCAAACGCTCCATCTCTCATGGTGCCGCTCCCTTGACCATGAACTGTCTCACCCTTTGAATGGGCTTCTTTCTCTCAAGGTAACCCTCACTCTATACCTCAGGGCTATTAGAGGGATTATTCCTACGACTATCCTTGAATTTCTCAAAACTCGACTTCAGGTAATTATTATTAATATTTTCATGGTATAGAACCCGATACATGTCTTGTTACCTAAAAGTTTCTCATTCTTAAAAGCTTGGCTGATAGGAGATTGATGGGGAGGAAGCAAGACTTGCAAATTACTTTGATTTATTGCAAGAACAAGCATGGGTGGATTAGTGACGGCCATGTTAACTGCTCCAGACAAAGATAATCATCCTTTTTTGCAGCTAAAGATATTTTACCCTCTGAGCATAGCCCGAAAATTTTTCCTCAAAAGGTGGTACAAATTACAAAAACTATAAAACATTTGTGTTACACAAACCTAATTATTGATCTTATGATAGTCGATAGATGATATTGTTTTCATTTGTTTTGGTCTGGCCAATAAAAAATTTACACATGGATTCTGGGTCTAGTTTGTTATTTAATTTAGATCTCATAACTCACGTGTGAATTCTTGATTGGAGTGTCGAGTATTTGATACTCTTAAAGTACTAAAAGTTTTCTCCAAATTTTTTTCTTTTCTCCTCTTGGTTGTCTCATTCGACTGCGCTCTAATTTCACCTACCACCATGCTTGAAGCAATTCCTCAAATGCACTCTTAACCTCTTACCCTATCTCTCACTTTCAAGTTGGTCCTAGTGTGGTTGCTTAGGGCTCCCAGTTAGAAAGCGTCAAAAAGTGTCTCAAATTCGATCCCACTTAAATTGCACCTACAAGTTAAAAAATGTTTCTTAATTTTTTTTTTAAATTTTTAATCAACTTAAAGCTATTCAATAATAATAAAAATAATGTATACTAAGGTAAATGCATCTAAAATCTTAAATCTACTTTATAATTCCAAAAAATTTACAATAATTTTAAAGTTTTGTAGTAACTGAGATTAACAATAGTGTGCATCAAGGGAGGAAAAGGATAGAGGGGTTAATTAACAACAATGTATTGGGTTTGCCAAACAACGCTGAAAACATTTTTCTTGAGAGCTTTATCTATAGGAGGGTAGATTATAGATGAATGTGTGATAGAAAGGTAAAGAAAAATTATTTAGAAGTGAGAAATTTGCTTTATTTTTTTATTTTTTTTTGGGGATAATATGTAGTTAAAATTTAAATTAAAATAAAAATGGTAAGGGAACATATTTTATGTTAATAAATCCCGTTCTCTCTTAACAACTACTAGTGGTAACACCCATGTGATGCACGAGAAGCAATGCCTGTTTAGATTATAGTAACTCAACAAAAGGTCACTAACAATAGAAAATAAACGAAATTAGTAAAGATGGCTTCATCGTTAATTGCAGTCCAAACTGCATCGAATATAGGAAACTACATGACTAACTTTTGATTTAGTCCATTAATCATAATTCTATTGCAAGAAGATTGTTAAATTGCCTGACCAGCCCTTTACACTCTCACTGAAGCTATCATAGAACTTACAGATAAGGTATAAATTATTTATAACTCATTTTCAAATGCATTGAAAACAATTGTCTTACTTTCCATATCAACATCTATGTGAGCATTTTATATACTTGTGCTTGAGTGTAACAGTACTATTGCAATAATAATAGTAGTAATAATAATAATAAAACCAAGAGTTATGTGATTTAATGACATCTTAATTAGTTCTCAAACTCTATTAAGGATTCAATTCCATTTTATTAATAATAAGCAGTAGAAGAAATGTGAAAATAGAAATCGCTCCCGCCTCCATTCCTTTTCTTTAGTTCAGCAGCAAACAAGTAGGGTTTCCTCGTTTTGCCAATTTTCGATCCTCTTCTGTCACCGCCCGTCCAATATCCTTTCTCCCGTTACTGCATAAGGTAGGTGCTTCTATCATTTTCAGTTTTTAACTCTTCTCGTGTATGACTCATTGTCCACACCCTCCCAATTTCTGACTTGCCACCAGCACTGTGCTTCTAGGGACACGTCTAGGTGGTCAATAAAACTTGTTGACCCCAGCCTAAGCATTGTGTAGAGGACCCCTAGGCGACAGTTAGGGTTTAGGGAAAGGGAATACTCGGGTATTAATTAATAATTGCTTAAAGTTGAAATTGATCCAGTTCCATATATATATGTCATACTATGGCAACACAAGGCCATGTAGATGTAGTGTGCCGTATACATGGTGCTAGAATGGGAGTATGCTTAAAGTAGCAACTTCTATTGCATTGGCAACTCATCCTTTTTGTTCTTCATTCATCACCGAAGTTGGCCGAGTCTGGTTCACTCATTCACTGCCCACTTGATGTGACACACACACATAGCCGATACATATAGCGGTCATGTGTGCGTCACGTTAAAAGTGAGTAGTGTAACTCTACTTATAGTGGGTGGGTGAACAAAATTGGAAGTTGGCCGGTAGATGTCTATTGTTTTGTTGCATAAATCACCGGCGGAGCCATTAAGGGTCTGCGTTCTTGAGAAGTCCAACAATGATTTGGGCTGACCGCACCCAATTTCAGTCCCAAATCCGCAGCCGAGTTGAAAAAAAAATAACACTCTTTCCCTTTCTTTAAGCATTTTTAGGTCAGCCTTTTATGCCCATATCTGGCCCAACTAACTCTAATCCTATTCGGCTATTCCCATCGCTTGATAACGAACCAATAATCAGAAGCCAGCAAAGTTGTTTCTGCTTTTTACTCTTCGAACTGCGAAGTCCGGAAATTCAAATTCCAAAGGCCAAACCCATCCGACCACTATTTTGTTCCGCCTACAGCTACGGACGGCGACGGCGACGGCGAAGGCGAAGGAGAAGGAGAAGGCGAAGGCGAAGGCAATTGAGCTGAGCGAATTTAGCTTCTGGTTTTGGGCATCCTCTCACCAGCAACACCGCAACAGGTAACCCATACGTAAACCCTAAAATTTACAAGTTATAACTGATTTTTAATTTTTGGCATTATGCTTAACTTTGATTAGTTGCCTCATTTGTGTGATTGTGTGATTGTGAATGTCTAGATGCCCAAAGGCAAAAAATTGTGTCTTGTTTCCTCTGTCAATGGCAAGGCCGAGCAGCCTAACGAGTATTAGGAAATAAACATTTTTTTTGGTGTGTGTGCTTAGTTCATTAGTTGTAGCTTTTTGTGTTTAGTTCATTAGTTCTAGCATTAACTTTGTATTTTTCTCAAGATATTCTGTACAGATTTTTGTTGTATCTCTATTGATAAGTGTGCTAGGTGATAAATCATTTGTTGTAATCTTTTAGGGGTTAAAACTATCTCCAATTTTCCGTTATAAAGATATGTGAATAATGAATGGAAAAAATCTGAGTTTTTCCTAAAGTCTTTTCCTCTTTAAGGAGAATCAGAAACTGGAGTTGTTTGTTTGTTCACTGGAGGATTTTAATTTTCAAAGGAGGAGGAGTAGTAGTCTAGTAGTCTAGTAGCAAGTTGAGGGGATTGTTGTTCAAGTATCACAAATTTATTCGTTAATGTAGAGAGATATATATTTTTGAAACTTGATAATGTACTCATTGTAAAACGGTTCAGAATATAAAAACTCATAGAGAAAAATTGTAAGGTATAACATTTGTATTTAATGTTATTACTGTACTATTTTGCATTTTCTCTTTTCTAAAATTTCTAATGGCATTGAGTTGAAATCCTGGCTCCGCCACTGGTTGCATTGATTTCCTTTTCTTCTTTCTTTAAGCTAGTCTTCCTTAAGCCCCTGGATTTTCTGCCTGTATCCATCTTGAATTTTTGTTGTGGTTGTTTATGGTTTTGTAAGCATGTCTAGTGTTATAAGTAAAATTACCACAACCAAAGTCTGCCACTGGACTCCAGGTGGCTCTGCCCTTGAGTGCAAATGGATTGTCCTTCAACTAAGAGCTTGTTCTTTGTAACTAGAATTTTAGCTTTTTTTCATAATTATTTGAAATGTGTGGTGGAAAAGTGGAGAGAGATTATAGAGAATTGTGAGAAAGTGAAAATGTGGTTAGTGTGAGTTTGAATTGTAGAGTTTTTATTTTTTTTATTATTATTATTTCTTTTTTGGTAGTGAAAAAATAAGTTGTAGAGAATGGAGAGATATTCGGCAGTAGCTTGGTTTGCATAGAGGTTATCATAACAAAGATAGGAAAATAAATTGACAACCCCGGGGGGGTTGGAATCATGAATTTTACTTGTGTTTTGGACTTAATTCGTGTAAGAATAACAAGTTTATAGAATGGTATGTATCTTGATTGAGGAATCCAAAATATTATTAGCGTTTCAGAGTTTTATGGGATTATATGCCCGGTTGCTTAGTCTCCCATGGAAAGAAAAGAATTTATAGCTCGACCAATGAATAATGTGGTATGCTGTTATTAGCAGCTGAGCAGGGGAGTCAATTTAGATAGATGAAACTCATCATGAGATACAACATAGTCAATTGGTTTTATACTTTCATTATTATTTCTTTAAAAGCTGTTAATTTGTGCTCTGAGATATGGCATCTTATGTACTGCATATGCCTAATATCGTACCAAAGCTGCATAAAATATAAAAGGTTTAGTTCTTATTATTTCTTTAGTAGCTATTAGTTTATTTTTTTGAGTTTCTTACATTGAAGATTGACTTACCATTGCTTTCCGATTTTAGAACCTGATGATTACCCATTTATCTTATTTATATTCTCCATTGTTCGAGCAGTTTTCCATTTATTTTATTTCATGTTCTGTTTTTCATTTTTTAGCTTGAAGCCTGAATAATCATTGTTTGCTCTGGTAATCTGAAAAAATGGACATTGATCCTAAATCACGAGATGCTTCTCCATCAAATGTGCAAATGGACACTGAGGTAAATAGCTCCTTTAGAGTACTTCGTTCTGCGTGCTAATTACTTTGCAAAGAGAGAATGTTGTAACCATGTCCTTGACATTGTCTATTTGTTTGTTTCAAGTTGAAGAGTAATGAGGCAGAACACATTTCCAAAACAATGAAGAATCTAAAAATTGCAGAACCATCTTCTAGCTTTAAGAGAAAACCAATTATCATCATTGTTGTAGGAATGGCAGGTATTGTTGCATTATATTTAGCTAGTGTATGATATTTGGTTGCCTTCTTATTTTATCTAGTTTGTAGTCTGATTATTTATGCAGACACTTTTGAATATAACAGGAAGTGGAAAAACTACGTTTCTTAACCGTCTTGTCTTTCACACAATGGCTTCAAAAATTCGGGGTTATGTTATCAATCTTGATCCAGCAGTCTTGACTCTTCCATTTGCTGCAAATATTGATATAAGGGACACTGTTAGGTACAAGGAAGTCATGAAAGAATTCAATCTTGGACCTAATGGAGGAATTTTGACTTCTCTTAACTTGTTCTCAACGAAGTTTGATGAGGTGAAATCTCTTCTTTGCGGTTTATAATTTATAATTGTCAACTTATTTAATTTTGTTGTCAGAATAAATTGTAGTGGTCATTCTCTTTACAAAATACAATCTTATCAATTTAATGACTAATATAGAACTTCACCCACGTTCGCACAACAGCCACTTCTTATCTTTACAAGGTAGCAAATTGTCAAGTTTATGTAACAAGAAATGATTGGACTGTATCAAATAGTTAGCTATGGCCATGCTATTTCTCAAAATGACCAACTCCAGTTGAAGATTTGCTCGTCATACTCTGTTAGGCTCATTTAGAATCTGGAAGCTTAATATCTGCATCATGAATCAGTTCAATGAAGTCTACTTTACCTCTTAATTTGGCTTTGGATTTTTTACCCTGGAATTAATGGTTGCATCTCAATAAGATATAGAGATATTTGTAGTATGTGCGTCTTTTAGCTTATAGAATTGCCAACAGCACAGAGATGTCTTTTGAGTTTCTGTTTGAACAAGAAAAAATTGTCATAGTTGGTCATTTAGGTTGGTCTTGACAGAATCGCAACAGGTAGTTAACATGAAAATGGATACAGAGGAGCTAGTCAAAAGTCTGTAGAATTCTGAAGTTATGTGTAACTAGCATGAAAATTTTTTATGCTTTTCAACTGACATGTGAAGAGTCAACAGGTAGTTAATTAATTTTTAATGATCGCTTATTCTCTGGGCACATGAATTAGGCACTGTCCTGAGTCTAGTATCTAACACATGATGGCAAAAGGAGCCTTGATTTATTCTTGCTGCGAAATGCAGGTAATATCAGTTATTGAGAAGAGAGCTGATCAGCTTGACTATGTTCTGGTTGACACTCCTGGTCAAATTGAGATTTTCACTTGCTCTTCCGATCTCGGAGCAATTATCACAGAAGCTTTTGCTTCAACATTTCCTACAGTGATAGCTTATGTTGTTGATACACCACGTTCAGCAAATCCAGCTACCTTCATGAGCAATATGCTATATGCTTGTAGTATCCTATATAAGACCCGGTTGCCGTTGGTTCTGGTGTTTAACAAAACAGATGTGGCTCAACATCAGTTTGCTTTGGAGGTACATTTGACTGTCCATTTAGTTGACATGTTCATAAAAATATCATTGAGTAATAGAAGCCTAAGTCCTTGCTTTTCAAGTTGAAATGAACCTTTTTTTAATATTTTGTGAGTGTAGTGGATGGAAGACTTTGAAGTATTTCATGCGGCACTAGATTCGGATCACTCTTACACATCAACCCTAACACGTAGCCTCTCTCTTGCTCTGGAGGAGTTCTATAAAAATCTCAGATCTGTCGGAGTGTCTGCAGTATCTGGTGCTGGAATGGATGCATTCTTTAAGGCCATCGAAGCCAGCGCAGAAGAGTACATGGAAACTTACAAGTACTGATTTATAGTTGATAAATCTCTCGGTTTTCTAAATTTTGTTACATAAAGTTAGCCATTGTTTTTGCCATTTCTTTTCGGAAGGACGAGTGTCATTGAAATTCTACTCTTGCTTCCTTGGTAGGGCTGATCTTGACAAGAGACGGGAAGAGAAGCTGCGCTTGGAGGAAGAACGTAGAAAGGAAAACATGGATAAGCTGAGAAAAGACATGGAGAAGTCAAGAGGGGAAACTGTGGTATTGAACACTGGTCTGAAGGATAAAAGACTGGATGATAAGAGTATGGCACTGGATCTAAGATGAAGAGGTGGAAGATGAGGACGAGGATCATGTTAGGTTCAGTGAGGATGATGCAGATGCCATAGATGAGGAAGAAGATGAAGATGAAGAAGTTGGCAGTTTTTCTTTTTAAGACCATAGAATATTATTTTTGGTAAGTGACTTTTGTACTATACAACTAAACAAAGCAATCAAAGACTCAAATGGAAGATACATCCGAAGTCATCGTTTATGGTTGTCACTTGTTGTGTAACCAAAATTTGACATATTTTGTATCGTGGAGTGAGGTTAAAACGATGTGTTAAGTTAATAGCGTTTCTGCCCCCTTTCTGTGTAACCAAAATTTGACATATTTGGTATCGTGGAGCGAGGTTAAAACGATGTGTTAAGTTAATAACGATTCCGCTCGAAAAAGGGGGAAAATGGACGAGGAAAAAAAGAATGTGTAAATACTAAAAGTGCACATTTTGACGTGCCTGAAAGTAATCCATCCTACCAGATGAAAAAGAAGAAGGCAAACAAAAGAATCTGAACATTGAATGACTAACAAATTTGGAGTTGCTTTCACGGGAAACAGGATGGCTGATGACATTTACAACCGCCATATCACCGGCAAAACTAAACAAGACTTAGTCACCCCGAAGAAATAGAAGTGGTATACAAATGTAATGGAATATATAAAAAGGATACGGAAAATTGGTGATCGATGATAGCAAAAGTCACAGCAAAATTAACTATGACGCTGTTCGCCGGCAAGGTGTAGTGATCTCTGACAATATTTTCTTGTAATAATCGGACCGACTCCGATGATAATCAATCCACACGCATAACTGCCTAATTGCTTCCCTTTTCTGCTCTTGAAGTCCTATCATTGTCTCTTCTTTCTCCTTCAACATTTTCTCCACTTCTCTCACTTGGTATTCTGACTTCCAAAGCCTCTCTCTGAATGCTAGTATTTCTGCTTCTTTGTCGTCTAACTGTGAGAGCAAACAATCTGAATCGTCCCTCACAAGTAGCAATGCTTTATTTTTCCTCATTGCCCAATCCTTTGCAAATTTCAACTCACAAGAGACTTTTGAAATTCGGTTCAAGAAATTTGCATGGCATTCTTCAAACTTCAACGCCACTGTATCTAATGAGTTGAGCATATGCTTTGCTGTGTCTGATGCATCCTGGTTTTCTTGTTTAAAATTTTCCTTCTTCTTCCTGTACCAGTCTTTGTTCTCCACATGCAATTGTTCTGTAATCCTAATTCTCTGGCTCAAAATTCTGAGATTGTCTTCAAACTGTTTCCTAAGGTCTTGTGCCATTTCTTCAACTTTCTTTTCTACAATATGGAGGTTTGTCTTCAAACTGCTTTCCTTCTTTAACTTGCTCATCACAGCCTCCAGTTCTTTTTGAATCCTTTGCTGATCCGAAAGTTTGTTGTTTAATTCAATAATTATTTTCTCTTTTTCCGAGTTCTCTCTCTCAAGCTCCATTTGTATTCTCTTCTTCTCATTTTGCAAGGCTTTCGATTCCAGCTGCAATCTATCCTTTTCACTTTGCAAAGGGTGCAACTTCTTCTCAAGATCTCTAACCTGCTTTGTAAAGGATGCAACCTGAGTAGAGACAGCATTTTGAAGATCCTTAAGTTTACATTTTTCCATGGACAGTTCTTTTTCCCTGTTGGAAAGTACCTGCTGCAATTTGAATAATTTTACATTTAGTTCTTCTTTTTCTGTCTTCGATTGATTGGCTTCTTGACTTATGCCTGTTATCTGCTCCTCCATGTCACTCTTCTGACTACTTAAAGAATGAAACTTGAGCTCTAAATCTGTCACATGAACTTGAAGATCTCCCTTTTCCTCCAATGTCCTATGCTCATTCGAACTCTGATTTATTAATCTATCATTCAAATTTTCAATTTTAACTAGGCAGTCAGATGTTTCCTTTGATCTCATTTCATGTTCCAACTCCAATTTATCATTTTGTGTTCTCATGCACTTCAGTTCCTGGTGCAAAGCACTAGCTCTTTCCATTAGGCTTTTGATTTGAGAAAAACCATTTGTAGCTTCAGATGATAAATGGTCATCCTGCACCCCATTCTGAGAGTGCGAAGTCTGTATTTTGAGCTGCTGACTATTCACCTGAGCCTCAAGGCCTTCAATTCTGGACAGGTACAACTTTTTATATTCCTCAAATTTTTTTCTCACTTCAGAAAATTGGCTTTCCTTCTCTCTGAATGTAGCTTCGAGTTCCAAAACCTGAGTCTCCAATTTAGAATTTCTCTCTCTCAGTTCCTTGGCTTCATTTGACTTGTACACAATTTCCTCCTTCAGTGCTCTTTTCTCAGTTGATAGGTTTTCACTTCTGTGCTTCCATTTTTTAGCCTTTCCCTGTAGCTCTTTTACAAGA
The DNA here is from genome assembly GCA_963692815.1 of Nyctanthes arbor-tristis. Taxonomy (NCBI): domain Eukaryota; kingdom Viridiplantae; phylum Streptophyta; class Magnoliopsida; order Lamiales; family Oleaceae; genus Nyctanthes; species Nyctanthes arbor-tristis. Next base: position 34,294 of record CAVNYN010199691.1, read on the forward strand.
GATAACAGTTCCTCTCTTTCAACCAATTTTTCCTTTAAGAAGACAGACGAATCCTTCGATATTTGTTTTGGGCTTTCTGACTCATCATTTTTAATTCCAAGGTCCTTGGGAGTTTCCTTGGTATGCAGATATTTGCTGGAGGATGAAGAATCTGAACTCGAAAGTACGGTTTCCTTCACTTCACTAGTAGAGGTCAATTTATCTTTAAGGATAGTATCTTCTAAATCAGAGGTTTCACGTTCCTGATCATCACCATCTCGGACTTGTGGACTCTTACTACTGATTTCACTGTATTTACTATTTGACTCTTCTGGAGAATAGTATGACTCTGAATCTGCAGTGGACTCAGAACTGTCATAGTCTCCTTCGTTAACTTTTTTCTTCACCTCTTCTCTTAAATCTTCATAAAGAGAGTACAAGGATTCATACTGTTTCTGGAAATCTTCAACGAGATGAACAAGTTCTGACTTTGTCGTCTGGTTCCCGTCTTTGCTGCCTTGGTTTATCTCTTTGGCTAGCTTCAAAATCCATTTCACTCTAGACTCAATTTCTGCAGTAAAAGGAAACTTTGCATCTTTTTAGACTAGAACGTCAATCAGTGTGCTTATAAAAGAAAAAAAATGTGATAGTGGAAACACACCAAATGCTGCAAAGCTACGCAAATTACTGGTTTAACCACCGATTTCAGAAGAATGCCCAATTGAGTTCTCTGGAATGATTAAAGATGAGTGACAACTTGTATTGATAATGTGGCACTTTTAGAAGTTACTTAAGTCTATGCATATTTTCATCAGACGATTATGCAATAATAACTTAACCGTACAAATTGTCAGTCTATGATTTGCATAAATTTTCCAACACATTTATGAGAGGAGTGGTTGTTCTGTATTTGAATACCTACCTATTTTTATCCATTTCAGCTGTTCCTCTCTTTCAGGGTCGATATGATTGGCGAAGTCTTTCTTCGACCCATCCCAGAGGTTCTTTGCCATCTTAATAAAAAAATGTAAGCGCTCCTTCTGAACGAATATATATGAGCAAAAGAAATTAAGCAGAGAAGATTAATGCTTAAGAAGCTGTAGAGAATAGAATTACCCTTCACAATATAATATCAGGTTAATGCTCTAAAAGGAAATTTATAAGTAATGCATTCAGCAACTGATGAAATATATATGTAAGGTAAAATAAATGAAAAAAATAGAGAGGAATCAAAATGGAAAAGAGATGCAGAGAAGAAGAATCTGCACACATGAACTGAAGGGAATCGAAGAGGGATGAAACAAGAAATGGTAAGAAGAATAACATCCATCATCATAAATAAACTATTAAACACCAACATATCTGTTTAGAAATTAACACAATTCGTGCGAAAAGGGAAGGAAATATTTCAGCTATTACGTTGGTTTTTCTTACTTCTTAGGCTTTGTTAATTTGACAAGAACACAAAACGATTCTATGCATTGCAATGAAATTAACATAGCATAAAAACCGCTATTAAACACCACCAAGCATTATTCTCATCCGAATTTGTGCAGTTATAGTTTCATTATGCAAAAATTGAATACCCAAATAATAATCACATATAGGAATATGTGAATGAAATAGAAATAATCAATGATGAGGAATATGCTGTTAAACATAGATACTTTCATGTGAATGCCCAAAATTTCTTTCCAAAATCCTAATCTAATGCATTCTGAAATACATTATTCATCATTTCTATGCAAAATGATTTATTATATATCAATATCATAACACGAGCTCATGCAAATCAGAGGAAAGTTTTTAAGTTGGTGTGAGGGGGTGGAATTCCAAACTAATGATCCAGCAGGGAACAAAAAAAAAAAAAAAGCATGGGTTCTGCAGTTAAACGTACCGTGTTCAATTAAAACATGAACTTAAGTTTCATTTCAATCCATTTTCCCTTGGGTGTTGGTTCCAGGCATGCAGAAACAAGAGAATAAAGGCATATGAATGTGAAAATAAATATTGATTACCTGACTGAAATCCTGTAAGCACAACGTTCCTGTGGCTGTGGAAATCAAATTACTGCAAAATTTCTAAGTTGCATTTGGTCCTCAGACGTCGAAGTACCTCAAGTCATTTGAAACCGTCAGACCCTCTCCCTCCAGTAATTAATAATGAGGCCTCACAATGTAACTTAAGGGGAAAAGAAATAATAATAAAAATAATAAATACTCGAATTACAACTCCATACGTTGGATTTATTAGAACTCCTTCAATTGGATTTATAATTTATTTAAAAGAAAAAACAATTATGGAATATTTTGGTCATGTCATTCTCCAAAACGTCGATGTTTTACATGGATTTATTGTTTAAAAGAAAAAAATAATAATAATTATGAAATATTTTGGTTTGAGTCATTCTCCACAATGTTGGTGTTCTACCATAATCCGATTGTGTGATAAAATATGATCATCATCATAAAATAAGAATGGAAGAAGATGATCAAGTTGACAACAACGTGCGTCTGTGTACTTAACCTCGTATTCAATCTATGATATTGTAAGTTCCAATTTCCATTTTTCAAAGCACTTAAATAACTACTCAAAAGAACGAACCAGACTTGACTGGGCACCTCTTCCTTTCATGTTCGAACAATTTTCTATTCAGGTAACTTGAATACATAAAATCTCAAACTATGGCAGGTTTTAATTAATCCAATCTACAACAACTTAACTAAAAAATGTGATATAATGACAAGTGGGATGCAAAACATTTACTAAGCTACAACTTATCTCACAAGTCGAAAGAATCCTCTTTCATTTCCAACAAAAAAAAGAAAAAAGAAAAAAGAAAAAAGAAAAACCGAATGTGCCCAACCCAACCCCAACCCAAGAATGTTTTAGAAGCTAGTCTTCATTCATCGTCTGGAGCATGTGACGTGTCAAGCTCTCCAAGATCAAATTTTGGCTCTGCATAGATGTATGCTCCTACAACAGCAACAAGAACCACGAGAACAAGACCGAATAGCTGAACATTGGCAAGCAATTGTCCGCGGACTTCTTGTTGTGCTGAATGACATGAAATCTCACTTTCCTTGAGCACGCAACCATCTGGCATCATTGGACCGTATAGGGTGAATGCAGTCTGATAGAACCAGAGGCCTTGGAGTGTTATTGCAATGCCACTACATAAATCGACCGGGAAACTTGTTGGTGCAAGGGCTCCAGCAATAATCGAAATAATGCAGAGGCCGATAAGAAGGACAAGGATGAGGTGATAATATCCCTCGAGACCCTTATGGGTAGTTGAGTGGAAATAGAATAGAAGATACTCTGTAGTGAACGCTGCAGATGCAATTAAACACAGAGCTCCCTCTGGCAAGGGAAGAAAGCTGAAAATGGAGGAAACTGGGCATCACTCATAAAAGCAAAAGATTGAATACTTCACAAGGAATTCAATGAGACATAAAATTGTAATGAACAAATGCATAATTTACGGCTCACAACAACGCAACAGAATGGATGAAGCTTAGATTTGAGCATCAATAAGTTGAGATTCACACAGTTTAGCATCGGAGCATAGAAATATTTTGAACAATCTGTTCCAAAGGTATCCATGTCTAGATAAAAGTTACAATATTAATACTGCTGCTCATTGAAAGTTACAAGTTCAGCTCGCAAAAGCCTTAGTTGCAAGAGTTATACAAGACATGGAACTGTACAACTTCCTCTTAATATAAAAGTTATGCGGCAAAAGACGCTGTAACAAAACAGAAGGTTCTAGATTGTAAAGAATTACTAAAGAGCCTAGTTTCTTCGACTTTAGGAGTTTCAGAAGTTCTCACTCCCCCAACTTGATTCAAAGAAATCACATTCCAAAATGACGTCAACACTAAAAGCTATATTGGCAGATGAGCAAAGGGCGCTTAAAATTTTGCAACTCATGTCCAAAATATTTTAAACTATGGCACTAAAGAGCAAAGGGTCGAAAGTGTATAATTATCACGGATTGCATCTTAAGATTTCAGGAATAAATCACTAAAATTTTGCTATAATTCTTGGGCTTTCAGTTTCATACATCACAGAGACAGAGATGGTATTTAATTTCCTTTCGACTAAACAACGTGCTAACAATGAATTAGATAGCTTACATTCAATTAATTAAAAGCCAAAATCAATTCCATTTAAGGGAAGTTGAAAAGTGCATAAGTTATCATAAGTAGTGTACTGTAATTTCCCAAACAAAGGAACTATCCTTCAGAGAATGTCAAGTGAAAAGGACAAAATGACACCAGAAGTGCAATGGTAATTGAGTATGCAATAACACATTCCAAAGTAAGATTAACAATCTACATCAATCTTAACAAGGATAGAAATGATATACCACATAATAAATCTGAAAGCTTTATCCAATGGACCCAAGTTTATTTCTTTGCTCATTTTATTCAAGTTTCCATTTGTCACAAGTATTTGAAGGTCATAAAGGCATCTTTGATGTGAATTCGAAAAGAGAATTATATTTCGGGTCCTACACATCTTTTTTGAAGTAATAACTGGAAAAAAGAGCCAGTACAAATTCACAACTGCTCATTTCAAAAATCCCACCAGAAGAATGAAGCTCTACCAAATTTCAAAAATAGAAAACAAACAACTGATCTTTTAGTTTCCTACATTATTATAGTTCAAACAGATGATAGTAAAGCATTCAATATTTATTTCTTTTTCATTTTTCATTTTTTATTTTTTAAGATCAATATTAAAAGATCACAAAAGATAAAGAATTCACCTTGTTTTCTCAGAAAGCAGTGTGATTAAACCGAAGATGAAGAACATGAGCAGCATTCCAGAATGCTCGAAGTTATTCATGTGAGTAGGGTTTAGGACTCCATGAACAAAGATCTTGAGATGGGTTGAATACAAAAACTCTATACAGAGATCAATGAAACCTCCAACTACTATAAGGTAAAGCTCCAAGTACTTAAGTCGTCCATCAAAACCAGGAACAGGGTTCCATACTCTAACCCGAAAAGATTTAGGATTGGATACATATCTAACTATACAACACCAAATGTGCCACACCCCAACCAAAAGAAACAATGTCCCAGGAAGAACATGCCCAGGAAAAGAACCCATCTTTTCTCAATATACACCTACACCAAGAGCTGGTAACTGTTAAAGAATGTTTTTACAAAATCAAGATTCGCTGTATCTTAATCACTTCTCTATTTCCATTAACCAACAAATTGTCTTTGGAATTGCTCCGAAGAGTTGCACACTTTATGAAATTAAAGGCCCTTTCTGACTCCCGAATACCCTTATATGCTCAACAGTTCAGTAGCAATCTTTCCCTTCTCTCTTTCGGTTTCAGATTCCGGCTTGAACTTCTCCAAGAAACCAAATTTGGAAAAACTATAACTAAAACCAACACGTAGAGCACTAATTCACCACCAAATCAACTTTTCTTCACCTGTTCCAAAGAAATTTCCATCAAATTCATCTTCCTAAAAGATTCTCATGAATATATTCATTAGAGACAGCACTCTCTTGGTGAATGGACAGTACAGGAATCGACAAAAGGCAGAACCAAAAGGAGAGGTTAAAGTCTCCACCCTTGGTAAAGTCAATATTGCACGCACTCAAAGGGGTGGGGATGAGAGATTCCAATAATGGAAGCTTGCGAGGTAAAAAGGTCAAAAATAAAAATCAACCCCCTTCATTGAAAAACCAATCAAGATTCAAATACCGAACACAGATCTGTTATTGTCTCATTCAGAATTAAAATCCATCAAAAAGTACTTCCAAAAATCAGTTAAATCTTTAAACTTCTCAAAATGAATACCTTACAGATTTTTCAGTTTCTGGATATAAAAAGAAAAGAGAAACTATGTAACCACACTTACAGCAATATATGCGTTAGGAGATAATGAACTTTTTCCTTTGCTTTCTTTATAGTAGTTTTTTAGTAAATATCATACTCCGGACGGAAAAAAAACTGAAGGCCCTTAAAAGAAAGTAAGAGCTTTCGGGGAGGCGGCGATGCGGGGAGATAGATGGGGTCAACGCCTGGAAAGGAACAAGCTAAAAAGACGTCAATAATAATCGCATCATTGGGCCTCTCTCTCTCTCTCTCTCTCTCTCTCTCTCTCTCTCTCTCTCTAACACATGTCCCTTTATTCATTACCTTGTACCCAAACAACACGCGTCATTGTATAAAAGCTTATGTCACGCTACGTGTTTGCTTCTTCCTGGGTAGATTGATTGCCGGCTCCTTGCATGGATCCATATGATGGCTGTGTTTCTACTTTAATCCCGTCCCACTTTAATCCCGTCCCGTGTAAAAGTGATTATATGTTTGCTTTTAGTTGATTTACTAGTCTTGGATTTGATCATGTGAATAATAAAAACTATAAGGGTTGATCAACAAATCATCTTCAAACTTTGAATTAAGTATAAGTTGAGTTCTCGACTTTTTTTTCCGACCTCTTGAGTCCTAAACTGCTAGGTTTTATGCTATCTAATGCTAGGCGATGATGGATATATATTTTGTTAGATTCAGATTAATTCTATAGGCGAAAGCCGTTGATTGAAAAATATTAATAGTATCAAAAGTGTTACCCCAAATCGTTGTCGGATCAAGAGTTTTATGTCTAGTTGTAGCAACTCTATTTAATTGCTCTAAAAGACTTGCCCAAACATACCCTTTCAACTTTACATGGTAACTAGACAAATGTTTATTGTTTTTCTTGGATGGCCAATGAAATTATCTTAAAAATTGGAAGGTTTTGTAAATTAATTGCTTCCCTTTCATGACTTGGCTGACTTTCACTTTAAAGGCTGAGTTTTGTTCCATTCTGAAGACCACCCTGAGCTTTCATTCCGCCAAAGATTTATTGTGAAAACAGTGCCTTTGGTTTTTAGTTTATTCTTGTTGCCACTAAAGTTGGGTCTAGGGTAGATTTTGGGTTGCTCTTGGCCGTAGAAGAAGACTCAGCTGATGACTGTTGATATTCCATATCTGAGCCCTAATACCCTTATTCCACGGGAGAAGAAGAAACTTAAATCATTCTTTATCATTATTTACTAGCTCTTCTTGTTTGGATCGATTTGCATTGTGATTAATTTTCATACTTTGATTTCTTGGAAGGTTTAATCCTACAATTGGTATCAGATCCAGGTTCTCAATCTAGAGAGCAAGGAATCTGTGAAATTTAACTGGCAAACAGTGGCTAAATCCGAAAACAGTGCTAGTCACACAAAACACCACAAAACCCAAACGTGCAACTCGATTTTTGGACGACTTTTGGCCATTTTTGCGGCAATCTGATTATACCAAATGACTGGGCAGATCATGGGCTTCCGATAGTAAAGCACGTAAGTCAAGTAGAGGTCCAGTTGTGGCACGTGCGGTGAACGCGTCGGAGACTGCTAAAGCTGCTGTTGGCGCATGACGGTGTGTGGCTGATTCGGCAGTAACGCGACTAGTGGCGTTGGACTTGTCTCAGCTTGAGGATTCTACCGATACCAAAATCTTGACTTTTAGAGTCTCCTACAAAAAGCTAAAGGCAGGTAGATTCGGTATTGGTGGTCGACATGCTTGGTACGTGATAGGCGAAATCGCAAGTGCACGATATCGTTCAAGTAGTATAGAACTAGAAGAGTCCCGAATATCGATCCCATAGGGAAAGTTGTCACCTATTTCTATTGAGTCAATTTCACACCAGTTGAATAAGAAAATTAAAAGTTTGTAAAAGAATAATGAGATTGTTTAAACTATCAATTAAATGCTTTATCTATTTTAATCTAAGAAGCAACTAGAAAATATATGAATGAAGGCGTTGAGACTCACGAATCCACAATAAACAGGCGTTCTAATTATGCAATCCCACTCATGACA
>CAVNYN010199707.1:624-18273 GCA_963692815.1 Nyctanthes arbor-tristis
TCAAACTAGTATTTATCGTCAGCGCACGCCACGTGTCAAGCCTAATAGGATGACTTGGGACAGGGCGTGTCAAAAACCCTAGATAAGGGAGTGTTATCTCTATATATACATCGGTTATGGTATCCAGATCACACGTTAAAGAAATTCTATTCCTTTTGACATCCCATCTTCAGAGAGAAAACCTAAAGAAAATGTGTTGATCTGGAAGGCCAACCGCACGATACAACTTTAGATAATTCATTATATTTTTGGATTCAAGTACACTACTGCTTCTCTAGAAACTAATTCTCGATGTTTCGACATGGGGTTAGAGTTTATGTGATGTTATTCACAAAAAGTTTATTCTAACAAGTGGTATCAGAGCCAACCATGCTTAATTGATCTGAAAGTTCATGAATTTCGGAAATTTTGGGCATTAATTTATTCGATCTTTCGCGTACGGTTTGGATTTTTTACTATGTGCAAGTGAATATTTAGTTTGGTTTGTTAAAATGTCAACGTGGCTCCCGCTTTATTGATATATACATGCATTATTGTGTAAGATCCATATGCATTGCTGGAACCAGTGATGGAATTGGATTCAGTGAATTTCGCAATTTACATATTCATGGTTGAAACGTAGTTATGGATTCAGAAATTGTTCTCAGGCCCCTTTTGATAAAATATTATATTTTCTTCAAGATCCAATTTCTACAGTTCAGTTTCAATAAAGTTAATTAATATAAGAAATAGAAATTGGATTCTTGTGTAATCGTTTGGGCACGGTAAGTGTGGCATCGAATATTTTCGATTCGTTTTTGAGAATTGACGTCTAATCATCTTTCGTTGATTATTATATTTTATGTAATCTATGGTATACGCTGAGTTTTCTGTTTAGAGAACGATTATTGTGTTATTGAATTTATTATTTATGTAATAAATCCATTTTTTAACCCTTTGGTTAAATTCCTATGGTTTTAATTATTGACTTAGGAACAATTTTAAATTCAAATATTAGTATGGTTGTGTATGTATTTTGAGATAAATTAATTAAAGCAACATGTCACCAAAGTGACCTCTCTTGTGAAAATTGATTTATTTCGAAATATAAATAGTTGTGAGCATATAACTTATGTGAATATTGGTCAGCCCAAAACAAGGTTGATATTTGACAGAATTACATGTGCACATCTATATTTTATCTATATATATATATATATATATATAAATATATATTAAAGCAAGTTACTCTGCGGTACCTTTATACTGCAGTTTTCCTTCTAAAACTGTGAGAAATAGAGACTTTATAGTCCTTTTGTATTATTATGTTTGGTAATAGATGCGGTTACATAGACTTATTTTAATTTTCAAGTTATTTATTTCTCTATTTTTCAATTAATTAGAAATTATGATCCATATCTATTTTTATCTTCATATGTTTTGATTAAATATTTTACTTGATGCTCTTCCGATCTCTTAAATATTTTGTTGGATTAATCTATATATTCAAATTTTTTTATTTTTTAATTTAAAATTTTTAATATATATATGTTATCTAGAAAATATTTCGTAATTTGTATTATACTATTTACTTTTTAGTTGATACGTTAATTTTTAATTATTTTTATATGCGTTTAAATCGAGTCGTTATTACATTTTTTTTTGTATTTAATAAATATGATTAGTTAATGTTTTATAGTTTATAAAATTCCAGTCACAGTATAGTTACAAAGGAAAATAAAATATTTAATTTCTTAAGGCATAAGAATGACAAGGGATCGGGGTCGGGATCGGGTATGTCTTTCCCTATATATTGCTGGTAATGACCATTTTATCCATTTTTGAATCAATTAATAATATTTATTTATGCTATTATCTATATAATATTTTTTTTTATTTTATGGGTTGATTTCACTTCGATTATTAGATTTGTTGACATTGATGCAATTCTTTTGGACTATCTACTGGTAACAACATTTCAATTACTGAGGGAGCATATATGAGAAGAAATTGATGGCTCAACTTTCTATTGGTGACGGAACTCTTTCCATTTCACCTTCTTCATTTTTTTTTTTCCTTTTTCAAACTAATTTTCTCCAATTTCTTGCATTAAATTCCAACTTTAGCAATGGACTAGAAAATGTGAATTTCCGTCTAACATTGGAAATGAAATTGGAAATGAAGAGGCTTTGAATTGTCATGAGTTTTTGCAAGAAATTTGTGGCTCAAGTCCACCGAATAAGACGTGGCTACAAAATTGCATCAGCCAGTGAGGGTTTTCTCCCCTACTTATCGTTGCGAAATTGCATTTATTGACGGAGCGGGTTTACGGCCAGCAACATTGAGGGAAAAACACAATTATTTTCTTTTAAATTTATCTAGTGGGCTTATTTATTTTATTCAAAGTGGCTCTTCTAATTGTATCTAATTTAATGTCAAAAGCCAAGAAGAAGGTGGAGGTTGTATTTCTATGACTAATGACATTGAGGTCATTGTATTAAGAGTTTTGGAAAATAGTGCAGGATGGAATTAACAAAAAATATATAGCTGTACATGGGAATGAATTTGGCAAATATCTTCTTATACACATTTTCTCATCCTATCTATTTGGTTTCTTCAATTTTGATATTGATTTTCAAGTAAAATTTATTGGTAGCTTGGTCTTGTAAAATTTAACCATTCAATAAATATATAAATATATATATAATTTCATACTATTTATTTTTCTAAATAATTTGATACATAATCTTTCCGTGCAATGCACGGGTGAGAATCTAGTGTGGTAATAAACACGTGATGATTATTCAGTTTTTACGTGTGAACAATAAACTGGCCCAAAGGAAGAATTATTGTTTGAGTAGTTTTTTTTATTGTCAGTGATTGGTTACTACACCAAGATATCACTTACAAGTTAATGTTTTGTCTAAAGATAAATTATTAATGGAGTGCCCGGTATCTTGAGATGGGATTTATTTTTATTTAAATGTATTATTGTGATTTTTGGTATTGAAGATTAACGTGAGCTTCACTACAAAAAGTGGTGCAAATTGGAGCGACAAATATCACGCCTATAAGTGCCGATGTCACGGCTATAGACCTATTGAGGCGACAAAATTGCTGCTAAGGCGTCGTTCCAACATGACCGCTGCTATAAAGAAATTGGTGAGACGGCGTCGCTTCTACAAGGGTGTCTACCTATTGTCGTCCCAATTTGGTGAACCAGTAGCCTGTTCTTTTAGTGCTTCAAGGACAATATTTTTTGTCTCAATTGGTGGTCGCCCCCCATGTCGCACCAACTATAGCAGCGACTATAGCATCTATGGAGACGACAATATCGCCCCTATCGATCAAAATTAAATTTAAAAAAAAAACTTGTACATCCATAATCATAAACTTGAACCCAATCCCTAATTCACTGTCATTCATTATCATTCTTGCAACTGGAATCATTACAACAAGCAATGAAGACCCAAACTTAACAAAGATTTGCCTTCATCAAAACTATAATAGTCATTCCTTTTGATTGCTCAGAACAAACTATTGTTCCTGACTAAAAAATTCTCAATAATGTCATGTGTATTAATAATGAACTTACCAGAGACATGTCAAAACCTTCAAGATAACAAATTTGATCATTCTGAAATCAGCTCATAGAAATATGGACGGATGTAAGGTTCGGTGTAACGCCCCGTGTTCTAGGCACCCGAGACGTTAACAAATTTTCTCTCTTTTAATTAAAATAAATCAAGAGTGGATATAAAGCGGAAAATATCTTGATTCAATAGTGATAATATAAAAGATAATTTGTCAGTGATAAGTCAAACTATTTCACACGACATCAAAAGTTTTCCAAATACTTAAAGAAAGTTTGAATCATTCAAAATAAAGCTAATTTAATTTATTTTAAAAGCCACCATTGTTCAAGCCGTCTCCTCCAACTCTAAATCTGTAAAATATTAATTTTAAAAGGGATGAGTATTTCTTAGAAATAATCAGTAGTTTCAGCGCAATGTTAACCAATATATACTACAAATATGCACATAAAAATGCAATTCATCTCTCATAAGTCTCAAATAGTCTTTGCTCAAAAACAGCATCGTATGGTGTAGGTTTTTGACTCTCGTCTCATGCCCTAAGGCATATAAAATACTAGCGCGTATAATAACATCATAGCATGCATGCAAAGTCTAAGCATAGCGGTAAAGTATATGCAAAAGTCTTATCTTATCTCGTCTTAGGCATAAAGCAATTAAGTTCATGCAAATAACATAAAAGAACATAAATCACACTCTACATGCACGTTCACAAAACAATCAATTAATATTAGCGCTGCTTTTGGGAAAATATCTTCAGAAAAGAGTCTACCTCAAGTTTCACCATGTCGAGCTAATGGGCAAGGCCTACTCACTTTGCTCTTCACTCCTCGCCTATAAAAGGATATAAAACTCAAATTAGGATTTGTTTTGGAGAAATGAGCTATTTAAAAGGAAATATTTTTTAAAACTAAGTTACAATAAAATAATTATCTATGAAATGTTTAAGAGTATAGTGTCTAATGTGTCTAGTGACCAAAAGTTAAGGAAAACTAGGTAATCAAGGATTAACCGAAATTTAGGTATAAAAATAAATGAATTTATTTAAACTAATTTAGAAATTCTTAAAAATTTCAATAATCCAAAAATTAGAATTCAAATAGCTAAAATCATTAAATCTCATAATTAATAAAAAATAAGTATAAACTAGTCTATGGGTTTAAATAAATAAAGTCTAAACATAGAGCAAAATTAAGATCTTTTAAACTTTAAAACTATCTTAGAAGAATCCCAAAATAAGAAACTAAACTAATTGAAAATAAAATTTTATCGGGTAAAGTAAATTAAATACAAGTTTCAGGGCCCATCCAAAATGGATCAAAATTTTGGGGCCAAAGATAACCCAAATCGAAACTTATATACTTACTTAAAAGAAAACAGAAAACCTAGGGATCAAATACATCAGCTTAAAATGTTGGGGGCTGAAATTAAATAGCCTAAAGTCTTATTATTTACCCGCCAAACCCGCACTCTTGTTTGAAACCAGGGAAGCGACATAGGATGAGAGAAGCTGCCGGATTCGTCACCCCAGCTGGTGAAGCCCGTGGTGAACATGGCGCTCGGTCCCCAATGCGGCGACAAAGGCCGCAAGGGACGATTTCGGGCGCAAGTACGACGGAGAATGAGCAAACCGAGATGAACTCAGTCCAGAATTTGCCTCAAAATCTGAAAATTTTTTGAAATAAGTTGCATAAAAATGAAGGTAGAGGCTTGGGATCGGTTTGTAGTTGTGAAGTGGGTGGAAATAGTGGAGTTTTGTGGTGAAATATTGGTGGTGGTGTTGGTGGCAGTGGCGGTCGCCGTCGGTGGTGGCGGTGCACGGTGGTGGTATTGCATGGTGGTGGGTGTTGTTTGTTCCATTTCTCTTCTTGCTCACTGCTTTATAAATGCAATGCATCAAATGTTGAAAATTGAGGAAAATGCTTGTTTTGGGGCAAAAAGGTAGTGTGTGTGCGTATGTTAGTATATATGTACGTATGAAGTTTTTTTTCCCATGAATCTGTTGTTGAATGTGTAAGGAATGCTTAAATGTTGAAGTTTAAGGATGAATCTTTTCTTTGTAAATTTCTGAATGATGAAGATAATGGTGCATGTTGTAGAAATTACCCAAAGACAAGGAGGAAGAGGGGTAAACGTTTGAAGAGGAGAGGGTGGCTTGCACTTGGCTGCTGGATCAGATTTTGGGCTGGGGGAACAATTGCTAGCAAGTTTCTTATATTCTTTATTTTGAGTATAGGGTTTCATGAGAACGGAGGTATTGAATGAATACTACCATTTGTGGAAAAGTTTTTAAATTCTTGGGTTTAATTGTAATAAATTGAAATAAGTAATTAAGTAATTAAATTTTACTAGAAGTTGGCTAATGACTAAAAGAAAATTTGTAAAAATATTAATTATGCTAACTTATCTAAATGGCTACTTAAATGGTAAATAAATAAATAAATAAATAAATTCTTATTTAAGATAAACCTTTATTATTATGTATAATTAAATTAGGTTAAAGAATTAAATTCGAAGAAATTGGTAGCGATGTGACTTAAGAATTTGAAATTGTAAAATTTATAGTTTTAAAGTTTACAGTCACTACATTCGGAATGCATGCAAAACCACTTGTACCCAATTTTGCAAATGAACCAGTATATATTTGTTTAGCCCGAGATTACCAAACTGAGAAAGGATTAGAAATCCCAAAAAGAAAATGACGGAAGAATTCAAAAGGCACTCTTATCATTGGATTTGCTTTTAGTTTTTTGGAAAATATTCCCCAACCGAAATCAACCCGCATGCTTGGGTTAGTCGGGTTAGGTTGATTGATTTTTTGGGAATCATGCCTAGACCTAGTTGGAGTTGAACAAAACATGTGCATCCAAGGACTTTAAGCATTAAATAGTTGGGTATACTCCATACAGTCATTTATAAGTGTGAAATTATCAATGACAGATGATAGAACATGATTGATCGTGTAAATACCAGTAAGTGTAGCCTCTCCCTAAAAATGATTCAAGATGTTGAGAAGATATAATTAAGGCATGGGTAATTTTCCAGATATGTCTATACTTATGTTCAGCACATCCATTTTGTTGAGAGGTGTCTAGACAAGAATGTTGAATTGTAGAACCATGTTGTTTCAAAAAAGTTAGATGGGAGTTTTCACGATATTCCAAAAAAATTATTATTGCGCAGGGTTTTATTTTAAATACAAACTGTGTCTCTACCATTCTAGAAAATTCGGAATAAATTTGAGGCAATGCAAATCAAACATGCATACAATATATCCAAGTGTATTGAGAAAAATTGTCCACAAAAATAACAAAATATCAAGAATATCCCATTGTAGTAGTAGGACAACGGCCCTGAAGGTCCCGAACCGAAGGTCAGAATATACTAAGTCAAAAGCTTCAGATGAATTACATTCAATAATAGGAAAAGATAAACATGTCTGAATTCCAAATTGATAAAGATTGACAATCAACATTTTCATTGGAAACCTACCACTAAAAATAAAAACTTAAGTCGACCAATAAGATCGTGACCTAATCGAGAATGCCACAAACTCAAAGGAGAAAGAGAATGATGCACAACAATAGTAGTGGAAGGAGGAATATTTAGAATTGTGAGCTCAAACAAACGTCTTACTTTACGGCATGCCCTGATAGTCCAATTTATTTGAGGATCTATATAAGACAATCATTACGAGAAAAATACAAGTTAAATCGCATGTTAGAAAGTTGTCCAACAAGTAAAAGATTTACAATGAGGCGAGGACAAAATAGCTACTAGGAACTGACAAAGTTGAGACTTTGACATGTCTATATAAAAGACATGATAAAATCATCACTTGTACGAATATGAGGTAAATGTGAGGCAGGTGTCTAAAACTAAATAAAGATGCATCACAAGTTACGTAATTGCAACAGGCTGTATGTATCAAGAAACCAAGTTGATGTACTTGAGACAATGGACATATTGGAATGAAATACAATTACCATTGTTAGAAGATTGATGTTGAAGAAAAACTCGTAAATTACATAGGCAATATTGTGAGGACTATATCTAGTAAACTAATATTAGGCTAATTACCATTGGTAGCTTCTTTTCGAGCTAACTTTTGACACCAAAAAATGTGATGGCCTATGTTTTTTCAAGATGGATTGGATGTAAGGGTAATAGTTTGGGAACTTGTTGAAACAATAATTAAAACATCAATTCTAGATACACAAACATAGTGGAAGGCACTACGGGTAATAAACAAATATGATTTCCAGTGTCTTTGATGGGTGAAAAACAAAATATGCTGGTAATGACCAATGAGAGAGAAGTTACACACCTGCGGCATGGAGATTAGTTTGAGTATAAAAATGAATATGGAATGGAGATTAGTTTGTTGGAAGAAAAACGACGAGGGGTGGAGTAGGCTGGTGAAGCAGCCTAGTGAATTTACTTGTGCAGAAGAATGATAACGGTGATGGAGATTAATGTTGGATCCGGTCACCCCGTAATAAGAAATGAATTTTCTTATACGAGAAACCAAAAGAATTCACAATTATGTACAACATGAAATAAAACAATTTAGATGAGAAAACAATAACACATAGGTGTAAGAGAATCATACCATTGAAGTGTAGTGGTAGATTCCCAAGCAAGTCCAACGAAGAAGAAGTTTGTAGATGTGCTCCACACCCTCTTGTCTTCTCCAATGTTCTTCCTTGAAGAACCCTGTCTTATTTTCACTCTCTTTTGTGTGTGGTCAGAAAAAGGCTCAAAGGAAAAAATCCTTAAAATCATTCCATCTCATGGAATGATTAATAGGAATCAAATGAGAGAAAAGAAGGAAACTCTTAATCCTCTCATTTCATCCTTAATTACCAAGACAACATCTTGGTAATTAAGGATGTTTTCCTTAATATCCGTCCAAGATTTATTCTTGGACCAAAATGAATTCTACCTTCCCATTTCATTAAATAGGAACGTATCAAGACTAATATTAGGTCTATATTCATTTTGAGTGAAAACGTAATAAATTACAACTCTTGTAATTTAATCCCGGTTCTTATTTTGAAGCCAATGAAGGGACATGATTGGACTCAATTGACTTAAGCTCCAATAAATTATTTTTGATTTAATCAACTCTTGATAAATCAAATTTAATTTATTAATTCTGTTCTACTCCACTATATGAATGAAATTGCACTCTTAGGTAAGATGAAATTACTGAAGCAACTATCAAAATAATAATCATCCTCTAACAAATTAATCTTACATGTGATCCCCGTCGATCATTGCGAATATTTGAGATTGGGCTAAAATGACCAAGATGCCCATTTTCAAATATGCTTAATATCTCTTGTTCAATTTCCAATTAAATAGTCCATTGTGATCACATCACAATCATAATTCAACTGTACCCATTGAATTACTGAGCTCAAGTTTACTGTTCAATTGAAACTCTATAAGAGTTCATGATCATACCTAAATGGTTGATGGATTCCATATTACAAATATATGTTCCTCGTTACGTCACTTTTCCATTCCCAAAATACCGAGATATTGATCAAATAATTTTGATCTCACTCATTGGTATTTCAAAGAACTTCAAGTTAATAATCAAAGTTCATAATCTGTTTAGGATTGAGGTCTCATGCATAATATGTTAAATAGAATTCGATTTGTCGTGGTCATCATCACAAATTAAATTCTATATATATAGTCCAGTCCAATATATCCAATATACTCTTAATCTTTACTACGAAAGTCAAAGATAGACTTTAGTAAAAACTAAGACAATCTTATCAGAATAAATTATCCGTTAATTTATTCACTAGCTGTGGACATACGATTTTAATTGTATTTTAAATTGATTATTTCTGTACTTAACATCCCTTCAACATGTTGTTCAAAGCTTTTCATAGGTAAGCTTTTGGTGAAGGGATCTGTAAGATTTTCATCTGAACCAATCTTGCACACTATCACATCTCCCCTTTGGACTATTTCTCGGATTAAGTGATACTTTTGCTCAATATGCTTTCCATGCTGATGGTTCCTTGGTTCTTTCGCATTTGCTACCGTACCACTATTATCACAGTATAGTGTCATTGGTAGTGAAGCCGTAGGAACCACTTCAAGTTCTGTGAGGAACTTCCTAAGCCACACCGCCTTTTTTGTTGCCTCGCAGGCTGCTATCAGCAGTACAAGATTGCTTAATAACTCCTCCAAATAATAGCACCACCACCCAAGGTAAATACTGAACCTGACGTAGACTTACGAGAGTCCCTATCGGCCTGAAAATCAGAATTAGTATATCATATAGGGACTAGGTTTTCAGTTGAGAAAACTAGCATATAGTCTCTAGTTCTTCGCAAGTACTTGAGTATATGCTTAACAACAGTCTAGTGCTTTGGTCCAGGATTTGACTGTTATCTACTAACTATCCCTACATCATAGCAAATATCTGGTCTACTGCAAAGCATAGCATACATGAGGCTTCCTACTGCTGAAGCATAAAGAACCTTTTTCATGTATTTCACTTCATTGGGAGTCTTAGGGCAATTCTCCAGTGATAACTGAATTCCATGTCTAAAAGGCATTTGACCCTTTTTGGAATTCTACATTGCAAACCTGACCAGTATTTTCTCAATGTATGTGGCTTGTGATAAAGCTATCCGTCTGTTCTTCCTATCCCTTAAGTTTTGGATTCTAAGAACATAACTAGTTTTTCCCAAGTCTTTCATATCAAACTGTTGTGCTAACCAACTTTTGACTGCAGTTAATGCCCCTACATCATTTCCGATAAGTAGGATGTCATCAACATACAATATGAGGAAAATGACCTTACCATCTATAATAAGTTTATAGACACAAGGTTCTTCAGGATTTTTATCAAAACCATAACCTTTTATAGTTTGATCAAATCTTATGTTCCAAGATTGAGATGCTTGTTTAAGCCCATAAATGGATCTCTTCAATTTGCATACTTTATGCTCAAAACCATCTAGTTGCACCATGTAAATGGTCTCTTCAAGACTTCTATTTAGAAAAGCAATCTTGACATCCATTTGCCAAATCCCATAATCATAATGAGCTGCAATAGATAAGAGAATTCTTATAGGTTTAAGCATGGCTACAGGCGAAATGGTTTCCTCGTAATTGATTCTTTCTCGCTGGGTAAAACCCTTAGTAACCAATCTAGCTTTAAAGGTTTCCACCTTTCCATCTATTCCTCTCTTTCTTTTGTAGACCCATTTGTATCCTATAGGTTTTACCCCATCAGGTGCATCTACAAGTTCCCAAATAGTGTTTGTGTATATAGATGTCATTTCTGCATCCATAGCACATTTCCAAGAATTTGCATCTATATCTTCCATGGCTTCTTTATATGAAGTAGGGTCCTCTTCCTGCTCAATGGAGACTGCTTCAAAAGATTCTCCAAATAGCATGTACCTAGAGGGTAATCTTCTCATTCTCCCACTACGTCTAAGCTGTGGAGCTTCTTGGACAACCGAATCAATTGGGTTTTACTCTTCTACTACTTCTTTTGTCTCCTGTTCTTGTAATTCAGTTTCCACACCACCCAGTAAAGGTGGTGACTGAATCACAGGAGCTTGTTCCTCTTGAACTTCTGGTACAACAAAGTTAGTGGGAGTAACCAACGAAACTTGAGTTTGTCTCCCACTAGGAATATGCACCATTGGTGCTAGAGGAATAGAATCTTGAGTTTCAGGTTATACACGGATATCTGGAATAGATACGTTGGAACTATTTATGTTAATCTCTTCCAGTAGTACCTTACTTTTAGATTCATGCTCTTCTATGTATTTATCCTCTAGGAAAGTTGCATTTGTACTCACAAATACCTTCCTATCTTGAGGACTATAGAAGGAATACCCTCTTGTTCCTATTGTATACCCCACAAATAAACATATCTCTGATCTTGTTTCCATCTTATCCATCTTTCCTTTCAACACATACGTTGGACATCCCCATATCCGAATGTGATGTAGATTAGGCTTTCGCCCGTTCCACATCTCTAAAGGTGTTTTAGGAATAGATTTAGATGGTACAAGATTTAACAAGTATGCTGCAGTTTGTAGAGCATATCCCCAAAAAGAAATCGGTAATGTAGAGAAGCTAAGCATTGACCGAACCATGTCTAACAAGGTTCTATTTCTCCTTTCAGCGACACCATTTTGTTGAGGTATACCTGGTGCACTTAGTTGGGATAAGATCCCATTTTCTAATAAGTAAGTCCTAAATTCATGATATAGATATTCTCTACCTCGATCTGATCAAAGTACTTTGATACATTTACCTAATTGTTTTTCCACTTCAGCCTTAAAGGTTTTGAGCATTTCAAAAGCTTCAGACATTTGGGTCATTAAGTAAATATGTCCGTATCTAAAGTAATCAACTGTAAATGTGATGAAATACTCATAGCCACCTCTAGCTTGTATGTTAATAGGACCACATACATCAGAATGTAACAATTCCAAGGCATCATTTGCTTTATTTCCCTTAGAAGAAAAAGACCGTTTGGCCATCTTACCCTCTAAACATGATTCGCAAATTGGTAGAGGTTCCACCTCTAAGTTATTTACAAGACCACCATTCACCAATCTTTAAATTCTATTTAGATTGACATGACCCAATCTAAGGTGCCACAAATATGTCTCATTGGTTGGAGATAATTTTTGCCTTTTATTGGCAATGGTGTTGTTAATAAAGCCTTCAGCACAATTCAAAACATATAAACCATTAACTAATTGCCCCTTGCAAATAAGAGCTTTATTCAAATTAATTTCAACCGCAAAGCGGGAAAACCAAACAGAATTACCTTGCTCAAGTAATCTAGACACGGAAATCAAATTCCGCTTAATGTCTGGAACAAAATAACAGTTTTTTAAAACAACATATTTATTGTGCTGAAAATGAAGATGAATGACTACAATTGCTCTAGCTAACACCGTTGCTCTTGTGCCAACTCAAAGAGTAAACTCTCCTTCATTCAGTTCCCTGGTCACCTGGAACATCTGCAAAGTATTGCAAATATGATTAGTGGCTCCAGAATCTACAATCCAGGTATCAGTAGAATCAACCACTAAGCATGTTTCAATGAAAGGTAACTCACCAGTAGCCTGCTTCTTGGAAGCTAGGTACTTTGGGCAGTTTCTCTTCCAATGTCCTTTCTGGTCACAATGGAAACATTTTCCTTTGGTCTTCCCATCTGGTTTTGCTTTCTTAGATGGTGGTTGTGTGCCTTTCTTTCCTGACTTCTTCCTCGTATTGTCTCCTTTGACTTTCGGCTTGGAAGCGGATAGGTTAGAAGTGAGAGCCAAAGCATCACCAGTTTTAGTCATAAAAACACTTTCCGCACTTTGAAGCTGTTTCATTAATTCGGTCAAGGACATGTTCATCTTGTCGTATTGTAATTTACTTTGGACTGTGAAAACATCTCTAGGAGAGTTTCCAAGGCGATGTCAACTTGAGTCTCCGTATTAATTTCAGCCCCTAGCACCTCTGCCACGTTGAATTGAGCGATCAATGCAAGCATATGATTTCTCACGGGTGTACCAGGTTTCATCCGCTTGTTCATTATAGACTTAATAGCTGCCTGTCTAGCCCGGCGACCCTGATGTTGAAACATATGTTGAAGGCTTTCCATGATTTCAGCCGCAGTGCCCATGCTCTGACGTTTCTACTGCAAAACATTTGACATTGAAGCCAAAATGTAGCAACGGGCCATTTCATTAGACTAGCACCACTTATCATAAGCCTCTTTTTGCTCAGGCGTTGACTCAATAGTGGGTTCATTAGGACATTTTTCAGTTAGCACAAATTTATACTTCTCGGCGGTGAGCACAATCATAATATTGCGTTTCCAATCGATGTAATTTTCCCCAATTAGTTGATTTTTGTTAAGGATAGTTGACAGTGTATTATTCGACATTTTTCTGAAATAAAACATGCATATCAATTTCCGGAAAAATAACTTCATATATGATGCATGAAGAAATGCATAAGTAGACTCAAAAAACTACTTAAAATATGGCAACAACCTAAAGCTCTAAAATCTTTAACACATATCTCTTTAGGAGGAGATACTGTGATTCATAGCTAGGTTGGGACCCTCCCACTAAATTAATACAACTAGCATCTCATGCAATATTAATTTAGTATCGCTAAATTTGGCCATTAATTACATCGTCAAGATATTCTTTAGGAATCCCCAACAATGCAATTAATTTAAGTGTATAACCCCTATGTAAATGACTTTCTAAGTTCCAAACTAACCACATCACCTATAGGGTAATAATGATTAGTTCTTTACTTAAAAATTCACCACTATAAAAGTGCCCAATCTAGTACCGAAAACATTATAGCCCTCCTTTAGGGAGATCGGTTATAAAACCAATACGAGGTATATAAAATTTCTTACTAAAGGGCCAATAGGGGAAACCGTGGGTTCATTTTAATAACGCACCCTCACCCACTTAATTTTTGTTCCGTTTTGAGTTTTTCTAATTAACAATTCTCAGTTGCTAATTATATATATTTCATTATCTTCTAACACTTAGAAAATAAGTCTAGAAATAGATAACATGATGCATGATGATAGATATTGGAGTGGTGTTCTATGTGATGACATGTTATATAAATGACGTGAAACATCAAATATGACAATTATACATGAAAAATAAACCAAATGAATAATCTATGGCCCAAATCTTAAGAAAATAAAATTACATCATAATTGAATTATCAATTGAGCCACAATCCGGCACAATTCTTCAAAACCGTGTTGTAATCCTCCACAAGTGGCCCAAAAAAGATTGAATCTCGTTCAATCAAATTTGGCCCAGCCCATTATCATGCATCGCCTCCTTCGTCCTACGGCAATGGAGTCCACTGGAAACAGCTCGACTCTCGTGATGCAGTTTCAGCCGCTGCCACCATACAATCGACACCGGGGAGGCATAACAGCACCTCTACGGAACCTAAAGAGGTGCCACATCAGCGCCGGAACGCCTCACCAGGCGCTGCGACTGCACAGCAGCGGTAGCAGTCGCTGCACCTGGTGCAGCGAGCTGCAACCATTGCAGCCCATCACAGCTTGCCGCCACTGCCCTTACAGGAAGCAGCAGTTAACTCTTGCCGTGGTGGCCCCTCAAGCCCGGAGGCAGATTTGTTGCGAAGAAGACGATGGTTTTGTCTTCAATGAAAACTGCGCATCAGGTCCTCCTTCCATTTGCAGACATATAATTTGGTCCCAAAAGTTTACAGCAGAATCCGAAGTCCCGTTTGGGCTCACAAATTTCTAGTGCAATTAATTAAAATCAAGAGGCAAGTTATGGAGTCATAATCCACCCCTCTTGTTACAAAATTTGAAAAGAACAATTATATCTCAAACGAATAAACTAAGGCCATAGATTATTCACATAAAACATTTAATCTAATAGCAATCACATAAAACCTTAGCACCACTCCAACTAATCATGCAATTATAAATTTTTTTAACTTCAACTACATAATAATGAATTGATTAACCTAGCTCTGATACCAATCGTTGGATCTGATCACCCCGTATCAAGAAATGAATTTTCTAATTCAAGAAACCAAAAGAATTCACAATTATGTACAACATGAAATAAAACAATTTAGATGAGAAAACAATAACACATAGGTGTAAGAGAATCATATCCTTGAAGCGTAGTGGTAGATCGGAAGAGTAATTCCAACGAAGAAGAAGTTTGTAGATGTGCTCCATACCCTCTTGGCTTCTCCAATGTTCTTCCTTGAAGAACCCTCTCTTATTTTCACTCCCTTTTGTGTGTAGTCACAAAAAGGCTCAACTCTTCCGATCTCTTAAAATCATTCCATCTCATGGAATGATTAATAGGAATCAAATGAGAGAAAAGAATGAAATTTCTTAATCCTCTTATTTCATCCTTAATTACCAAGACAACATCTTGGTAATTAAGGATGTTTTACTTAATATCCGTCTAAGATTTTTTCTTGGACCAAAATGAATTCTGCCTTCCTATTTCATTAAATAGGAACATATCAAGACTAATATTAGGTCTGTATTCATTTTGAGTGCAAACGTAATAAATTACAACTCTTGTAATTTAATCCCGGTTCCTATTTTGAAGCCATTGAAGGGACATGATCGGACTCAATTGACTTAAACTCCAATATATTATTTTTGATTTTATCAACTCTTGATAAATCAAATATAATTTATTAATTCCGTTCTACTCCACTATAAGAACGAAATTGCACTCTTAGGTCAGATGAAATTACTGAAGCAACTATCTCAATAATAATAACCCTCTAACAAATTAATCTTACATGTGACCCCTGTCGATCATTGCGAATATTTGAGATTGGGTTAAAATGACCAAGATGTCCATTTTCAAATATGCTTAATATCTCATGCTCAATTTCCCATTAAACAGTCCATTGTGATCACATCACAATCATAATTCAACTGTACCCATTGAATTACTGAGCTCAGGTTATTGTTCAATAGAAATTCTATAAGAGTTTATGATCATACCTAAATGGTTGACGGATTCCATATTACAAATATATGTTCCTCGTTACGTCACTTTTCCTTTCCCAAGATACCGAGATATTGATCAAATAATTTTGATCTCACTCATTGGTATTTCAAAGAACTTCAAGTTAATAATCGAAGTTCATAATCTGTTTAGGATTAAGGTCTCATGTAAAATCTATTAAATAGAATTCGATTTGTCATGGTCATCGTCACAAATTAAATTCTATATATATAGTCCAATCCAATATATTCAATATACTCTTAATCTTTACTACGAAAGTCAAAGATAGACTTTAGTAAAAACTAAGACAATCTTATCATAATAAATTGTCCGTTAATTTATTCACTGGTTGTGGACATACGATTTTAATTATATTTTGAATTGAATCTTTCCGTACTTAACAACTTAAGTACTCAACTTAAAATATCTTTACAATTATCGAACAATAAATTAATATGCGATAGATGAATTAAACTTTTATTTATTTCAAATGTCGTCAAAATACATATTAATATACTCTTGGACATAAGCTAACAATTGATTTGTTGCAAAGGGAAAACACGGGGAAAAAATAAAGAAAAGAACGATTGATCATATGAGTCTATATAAAAGCGCTAATAGCATGATAAAGTAATGAAAGGAATGATGAATTTCTGTGTATTACATTGATAATTAATCATACATGTACATACCATGGTTTTGTTAGATAACGTGTGTTGTCTCTGTTCCATGTGTGCGCATTATGTTATTGTGTAAAAAAAAAAAAAATTGTAGATGTATATATAGAAGAGTTGTACAAGAAATACGGAAAATAAATATTACACACATAAAAAACGAACGAAAGAGTGTAAGTATAATATAGTAATCAATTATGCCTAATCAAATATTTAGTGAATCCTTCTTCTACCGTAACATGAATGAATACAAGAAAAATGTTCTAGTGTGTGCAAATGGTACATACTGTAAGACTATGTGCACATGTGGTATGCATCCACACTATCATTTCTTTTTTAAATTATAAATTAGATTCTCACATGTGTGTTGCACGAGAAGATCTTAGTTTAGATAATATAAGTTGAATTTATAATAATTTTTCTATGACATTCGCAAGGAGAATATACACAATAATTTATCCATAAACTTTTTTTTTTTTTTAAAAAGAATTCAGGAATCATATTAAAGCTGATTAATGGATACAATTTAATTCATTTTTGTCTGAAACTTAAATCTTAGAAGGATGGACCGGATATTGAAGACCATTTAGAGTTGGCAATTGACTTGGATAAAGTATTTCAACATATTCAAAACTCTTCAGTGAAATTAGAATGGATAAGCCATCAGAACTCAGAAAAATAGCCCAATTTGAAATGACAATCAAATTGGAACTCATTCCCATCTGAATAAGAATCCAATGAATTTATTCGTCCTCATTTGCATCCAACAACTCAAAAAATCACATACAAAGATAACCCAATTCATTGAAGAAAAGATAAAGACCATAGAAGCACACAACCCAACAATTT
>CAVNYN010199869.1:2463-19445 GCA_963692815.1 Nyctanthes arbor-tristis
CCCCCCCCCCCCCCAAAAAAAAAAAAAAAAGGAAGTGGGATGAAATTGTCAAAAAAATAAAGGAGGGGACCATTTGTAAGATGCTGTCGAAGGTAAAGAACTTTTGCGCTAATTAACCCAAATAAAAATATCATAGAAAAATTTATGTGATGAAGTGGCAATGACGATTTACGTTGTCCAAGATCAAATGAGATGAGGTCACGTTGAGGTGGAGCTCATTATTTCTAATAATAAGGTGAGACTATATATTTTGATGTCCTGGATTCTCTTTCTTGATACATATCAGATTTTGAGGTGACCTTACTACATTATAATTGGGTGAGTCTTTGATAAGATGACCTCGCCTAATTAAATGATCACGCTATATAATAAGATGGTGCAATTAATTGTCCTATTAATTATTAATCTCTGGAAAGTGTGTGATCATTTTTTTAGTTGTTAAAAATTTCAATGAACAACCGTAAGATAGTTATTTTTGAGTTGAATTCTGTTTCTATCAATTGGAGGGAGATGCTCTTATATTGAATAAATCATAATTTGTAATGTTGGAGTTGTAGTGGAATGCCTAACAAATTGGTATGTACAGAACCGGTCATTTCTTGATCAATTAAATTTGCATCCAAGCGCTCGATGTAATTAATTAGTAAAAATGGAAGGGAGAACCCCAAATTTTACTATAAATGTTCAAGTAGATCCCGACGTTTATTCTTAATTATGGTCTTTTCAATGAACAATTAAAGAAAGATATCTTTACTCGGAATTAAGAATCTATTCACCAATTTGACAATATACTCAATTATTTCATATTTTTATCAATTATTTTTTTAATATTATTTCATTTGACTATAACAAAGATGGTACTAAACATCTCGCACCACTAGAGAGCATGATTGTCCATGTGCTGTCAAGCCGAAAAATGTACACAAAAATACTTCTCATTTTTGTTTTTCAATATTGGTGACATGAAACCCTAATTAATTCAACGGTTAGTTTAGGATTCTCACAGGGACTTTCCTAAAAATAATTTTGCAAACAGATAAATTAAATTATTTGAATTTATGTAGAACCTTGGAGAAAAAGGAAACAAATCAGGGATTACCCTTACCTATATATATAAGTAAAAAATCCCGATTGATTAACTCAAACCACCCTTGTCCATTTAATTTCTGTTGCCAGAAAGGAGAGAAGTTGTGTTTTCAGTTTTCATTATTACTAAAGAAAATCTATCTTTGTTGATCATCTATCAATGGAGTACGAGAATATGATCATGATGTGGGAATCTGAAGAAGACGACACGGCGTGCAGCAAGCCCAGGATGTTAGACGACGAGGTTAAGGGTACTTCTTGTAGGGTGCAGGGTTGCGTTTTCTGTCAAGAATTTGCATCAATGGAGGAAAATCTGTTCAAGAACCAAGTTTCGGGTACTCCCGTGATGAAGAAGAGCCCTCCCAGGAACTATTGGAAAAGAATCATGCTCTCGTATCGTCCCGGATGGAAAGAACATCATGTCGCAAGAAGGAGTGCTCCGATCAACGTCAGGGGAGTGAAGAAGAGAAAAAGATACGGGTATGAAAGCAGGGAAAGTAGTTGTTCGGATGATGATGATTAAGAGTTGTCAAGGGCTGACAGCAATTCTATTAATGAAAGCTGTGGCAGTAACGACGGAGAAATAACGTCAAGTCGTCAACAAGTGAAGATCACAAGGATGACAGGTGCCCAATACAAGAAGTTTCTGACGAGGGAAATACTTCGCCGGAGATGCCAGTGATGATAGTACTAAAGAAGGAATCAATCAAACTCGTTTTGATCCTTCAATTCCTTGAGTTAGAAGAAGATTTTTCTGAAATTTTTGAATGGCTTCAACAATGAATATATAGTATTGAAGGTTAATTCTTTGTGCCTATTTAGGCGTACTGTATGATAATTATTTGTGGACAATTAGATCATTTGAATGTTTTCTCCGTTTATAAATGATCATATTCTCTGTTATTATGCTCTGTGATACCCAAAATAGAGTAGTGATCGACCGCAAATAGAAAAGTAACATATAGAAAAATGGGGAGTTCAACATAACGAACTCCCTTTTCATTCCAATTTTGCTTTTTGAGGTATTTCTTGTAGGAATAATACTATTTATTTAGACCGGAGACCTTATCGTGTAGATAGCCTTGTGTTTATTTCTTGATCCTATGATTTTTATCGTGATGGTGGTTACACTCACAGTATTGTAATTGATTGCCACACTGTCTATAAAAGCATCTTCATTGCAAATTTCCATTCCTCTTCCTATGTGGAAGAGAGATATTGAAACACAAAATAAAAGTGCAAATCCCACTTTTCTTCTCCTTTTGCCTCACATTTTGGTTATTTTTTCCCCACTTCTCTCCATTGTTTCTCGCTATTGGAACAGCTCCGTGTAGGGAGCCCGACATCCAATAAACAGTAACGCAGAGCTCAATCTAGTTCTTTAGAAATCAACTTGTTACTTATAATGTATTCTATATATAGTGTCCACTGGATACTATTTTATGGTGTCCAATGGATGCAGTAACAATCCCCTATTGGACACATTGAGGCCTATCCCCCAATGTGTCTAATAGGAGACTACCACATAATTCATTGGGCACCATAAATGATTTACAATGGACTTTATAGAAAGACTATGTTTCTCATGACCAAAATCATACATCTAGCTCTATATCCTCAACAACTACTACTACTATTATTTTCTCTCTATGTTTTTTTTTTTTTAATTTTACATTTCCTCTCTTTTCTTACCACTTTTCTTTCTTTTTCTTTTCAATTTTCAATTCAAGTATTCAACTAAACTTGGCTCTATCTCTCTCATCTACCTCACCCATAATGTCACATTGTCCCAATGGAAATGCACAATCTCACATGAACGTGATATATATAGCACATTCATATGAGCTGTCAAAGACACTTGGCACATTTTTTAAAGTTTGATTATATCTACATCACCCTTTTTACTAACCACACCATAATTTTAAATTCTTTTCCTTAATTACTAAAAAGATCAATAAGTAAATGACTTAAATAACTTTTTTTAATATAATTAAACTTATTTTCTTAAATAAACTACAAAATGTAGGAAGGGCAATGAGGTGGGCCCGAACCTGCCCCATCCCCGATCCTTACCAGTTTGAATCGGGTTTGAGGGTGGGGTGATTCGGGCAAGGTAGGTAAAAAATATCCAATACCCACCCTTTTTAAAAAATCCTAATAAAGTGAAAAATTTTAAAAATGTAAAATGCATAAAAAAAAAAGAATTCAAATAACATTAAAATCACCAAAATAAGAATACTCTAACATTTAACAAAATTATACACAATAATCAAACATTAAATCATAAAATGTTTAAATATAATATTTTTAATTATAACCAGATGATCAAATATAAAGTAGAAATCATCAAGCACCACTCAACCACACACCAAATATTAAAAGTTTAAACATCAGAAATAAGCCTGTATTTAAGATTTGGGAGCTAAACTGATCAATTGTCGTAGAATCAAATTTTTATTGAGTTCCTCCACAAAATTTTTATTAGAAAAATAAAAAAAGAAAAATTATCCAGTCAACAAGGTGGATGATTAGGGCGGCCATTACCCATCTCCCCTGTTACGCTTTTGAGGTGGACAATTTCGCTTCATACCTGTCCCATTACTTAACAGAACGGGTACCCACCAGGTTTTAGGTTTTGGGGCTAAAATTGCCATATCTAACAAAATGAAAATATAATCTATTTTTTATATTTATTACAAACAAACAAGAACCCTAGTTTATTTCCTTACTACAGCACAATTGAAAACCCCAACACCTTCTATGTTTTCTATGAATGAGTGAGAAAAATACAAACGCTATTGCAATTGAATCCGAAATTGATATCAATAGTAATATGCATGCCACAAACGTCAGGTAAAGTCTTTGCTATATAATCTTCATGTTTTAATCAAAAATTTTCGTGATTAAAAAACAGATAGAAGGGCCAACAATAAGATTGTGCAATCTCAAATGTGAAAAACCTGTTTGAAAATTCAATCTACAAATCTTCTCTTTTGTTTAATTTCTAAGAACAATACCAAACCCGTAGAAAAGCAATCTTAGGAGGGTGTATTCATTTGAGACATTTAAAGACTTTTAAGGATTTATAAAATTTTGAGGTATTCAATTTAGATTTTTCAGGACTCCTTAAAAATCTTGATGTATTTAATTTAGACTTTTTAAAACTTTTAGAAAGTCTTTAAAAGTCACAAGGTATTCAATTGAGACTTTTCAAGAGTCTCAATAAGTTTCGAAGCATTCAAACTGACTAGAATTTTGTGAGATTTCTTAAATTTTGGGACTTTTGGAGACTTTATATGTAAAATATAAAGAAAAAATGTCTTCAAAAGTCTCAACTACACTCATGAGATTTCTTAAGACTATTTGAGCTATTTTTTAAAAAAAAATAATCTCTTTTCTATTTTTCTTTATCGACCTCCCATCATCTCTACCTAAGAATTTTTTTTTATGACATACCCCATCCCGTTTCCCACTACATCTCAAGATAGGACATGTGGATTCTTGTCTCTTTTTTTCTATTTTTTTAACTAGTTTACTTTTTATTCTTATTTAATTCTTATATATTATTTATTTTTTTGAAATTATTATTTTTTTAATTAAATGGGAATGGAGGACGAGTCACTCCTGCATCACTCTGACATTCCTGCATCACTCTGACATTCCTGCATCATTCAGGAGGGATTCCATTGGATCTCTGACTCTCTAGCAGTTTCTTTTTCTTTTCTTTTCTGTTTATGTATTGCAAGTGCTCATTTATTTTCTTTTTTATCAATTTGATTAATAATTGTTTGTTTACCTCAAACATTTCTTTGTTACTCATTTTCATAAACTGATTATTATTTTTTTAATTTTATGTATTATTAGTTTAATTATTGTGTAGTTAGGCTCAAAATGATCAGAGTGACATGTGATAAAATATTTACATTTACGCCTTGTTTTGCTAGCTCATTGTCCCAATTTTATTTTCCCGCTTATGTTGGGAGAGAGTGTGATATTTTATTTTTTGTCATACAGTGATATTGAAGTTATGAATTATATTTTTTGGGTTTTAGGAAAGGTTATGAATTTATGTTATAAAACTTTATAAAATTATTTTACTACCAAATTGATTTTTCATTTTTTGAAAATAATTTTATTGATATGTAATTGCTCATTTAAAAAAGCTGCTCCACATAATATTATATATTATAATAATTTTTTAAAATTAAAATGAATATCCAAAGTCTCAAAAAGTCTTAGAAAGTTTTTAAATAAAAGTAAACAAAAGTCCAGATAAGTCTCCTACTTAAATCTCATCAAATCCATAAAAACTGAAAAAATCTTAAAAAGTCTAAAAAAGTCACGCGTTAAAAAAAATAATTAAAAGTCTATAGAAATCCGTATTGAATACAACCCCCTTAATTTCTAAGAACAATACCAAATTAACCCATACTAAACCCACGGAATGTGGGGCTGTTTTTGTTAGATTTGTGACACGTGAAAGATCAGACTCTATTTTTGAAAATTGATCTATCTCTTTAGAAAATTTCGATAAAAAGAGGACAAACTTAGAAACATGAATATTCTAACTTCATTAGAAACTATAAAAACCCAAAAATAACTAAACTTGTCAAAAAAAAAAAGGCTATATCCACAGTTGTAACAGAGGTCTCATTCAAATCAACGGTGTATAGATCCCCAACAGTGCGGTTTGAGAATTTCTATGGTCGTCTGGAGATTTACAGTTCGATTAGACGATTGGGAGACAGAAAAAACAGAGTATGGTGCAAGATAAAGTGATAAACTGATGATGGATAGAACGTGGTGTGGTATGGAGTGGTCTACAATATGTTTATTTATTTTTTCCTTTTGTTTTACTTTTAAAATATAGTTTATATATAAAAATTTATTTTAATAATAATGTATTTATCGTGTAGCGTGGTTAGTTAAAAAAAATAGTTCCTTAAAAAAAAAAATAGTTCCCTAGTTTTTTTTTAATTAATTCGTTCTCTTAAAACTTCTAAAAGAACTTTTTCTTTTTTTAACGGACAAGCAAAAAAGTAATATTATTTATCTAGACTAGAGGCTGTCTTAAGTTAGCAGTACTAAATTGGAAGATGGGTGCAAATGCATAAACACACGAGAGTATTGATTTACTCAAAGACTAAAAAGGAAGATAAGGGTTAATTTCACAAATCGTCCACAACCTTTGAGTTAAGAATCGGTTTCGTCATCAACTTTTTTTTCTCTTACTTGTGTTTCCAACCTTTAATAAATGTACGCAATTTTATAAAATTTTCAACAAAATGACAATTATATCCCTTGAACTTTTTATTTTTTTTAAAATAAGATTTAAAGATAATAAAAATATATATAAAAAAAAAAGAAAAAAGCCAACCCACTCCACCCTCTCCCTCCCAAGATTGGCCACAGGAAATAAAAGCATTCCGGCGACCGGCCATTCCGCCACCCGAATGGCAGTATTCTGACAACCAAAATGCTGCCAATAAAATATGGAGGGAGTCTCCCCCTATTTTGTGTCGGAAACGACAGCCAATCCCCCCCTTTTAGGTATCGGAGTGCCGCCACTGCTGCAATTTCTGACAGCACAAATTGGGGGAGTCTCCCCTCTATTTGTGCTGGAAAGGGTATCAATCCCTTTTTTTTTGGCAGCCAGAAATGGTAACATCCCCCCTTTTGCTGTTGGAATGGGTTAGGTATTTTCTTTTTTTTTTATAATTTTTTTCTTATTTTAAAAAAAATAAAAAGTTTAAAGGTATAATCGTCATTTTGTTAAAAATTTTATAGAATAGTGGTAAAAAGGACGAATTGCGTGGATTTATTAAAAGTTGGGGATACATGTGAGAGAAAAAAAATATTAAAGATGAAATCGATTCTTAACGCAAAAGTTGGAGACGGAATTAACCCTAAAGAGAAATACCATTACTTTAAGCAAAGCATAAAAAAAGAGACACGGGCCAGTTCTTCACTCCCCCAATACTCAAACATCAGTCAATATCTGTGGCAAAAAGGTCAACATCAAACAAAATCCAGAAAATGCAGAACCCTTCGCCGGACTCCGACCTTCCACGACTCGCCGCGGTCAAGGTCCGTTCCTCCTCGCCGCGGTTCCCTCCACCCACCACCCCCTTGTCCTCCGAGACACCCACTGCCAACGCCCAGCGCAAGATTGGCATCGCCGTCGACCTCAGCGATGAGTCTGCCTTCGCTGTCAAGTGGGCTGTTCATCACTATCTCCGTCCAGGAGACGCCGTTGTGTTGGTGCACGTCAGGCCTACTTCTGTACTCTATGGTGCTGATTGGGGTTCCGTTGATTTATCGATAGTTGATACTGACAGTGAGGAGTCTCAGCAGAAGCTTGAGGACGATTTTGATGCTTTTACTACCACTAAGGCCTCCGATCTGGCCCAGCCCCTTGTGGAGGCCCAAATCCCTTTCAAAATTCACATTGTGAAAGACCACGACATGAAGGAGAGGCTTTGCTTGGAAGTCGAGAGGCTTGGTTTAAGCGCGGTTATCATGGGTAGCCGGGGATTCGGGGCTACCAAGAAAGGCCACAGTGGGAGACTTGGGAGCTTCAGTGATTACTGTGTGAGGCATTGTGTTTGTCCTGTTGTTGTCGTTAGGTATCCTGAAGAAAAGGATAATGCCGGAGCAGGCGAGCCGGGCCCCGAGTTATATGCCCCTTCTGCAGTTGAGAAGGATGGTGATTCCGCCCATGATCGCAAAGGTTCGTGTTCTTTCTGAGTTTCATTCTTTACTGCTCTACTTCTGAATCAAACTTTACTGTATGAGGAATTTGAATTTGAATTTTTACTACAGGGTTATGAATGTGATAATCAGATTGAAAACTCATGTTTGGACGAATAAGAAATAACTAATAAGAATACGCTATTTGGAAAGATCAGAGAGGTGTAAGTTCTATCTATAGTTCTGTACTTAAGTCGCCAGTCTTAATCTACTAAGCATAATATAGTGCAATTGAATATAAATATGGGTTGTGTATTTGCGGCGGGAAGGAGTTGATTAGATATGGTTGTGTATTGTGATCAAATTCTAAAACTCCTACACACCCAAAGAGTAAGAATTTGATACTCAAAGATGGGAATACTGACAAGGAAAGAAGAAAATTTTACGTGCAAGCTGTATAATTCCGTTGTTTAATTTCTTGTGCAACCTGATCATTGATAATCTGATGTGTTTTAATGGTTTATGTTATAGAGTTGAGTATCAATTGCTTCTATAAATCACAGTCCATTTTTGGAGGCTAACAGCCTGGATATTTGAATGAAAGTTACTATAAGATTCCAGTCAAGTACATTAGACATGGTAGGTTTTTAGTATTGTCACTAGGTACACATGTTTTATAGCAGGAAAACAAGATTAGGCTCCAAAATATACATGTAGGTTGTCGAAGTATCTTTTTCACTTTTTATTCCTGTTTCATTTTCATGTTTGTAGCAGTGCAAATGGTAAAGCACAAATGCACAATTGCTGAAGAGTGGTGTAGCAATATAGCTAGGATTATATCTCTGAGTAGAAGTGTTTAACATTGGCACTAAGCCTCAATAGTAGAGTTGGTCAATCTGACAAGTTACACAAAAATGGGTGGATAGAGACCAGTGATAGTAAGATAAATTATGAAACGAGCTACCTATGCGAATAACGTTTGCCTATATTTGCAGGATGAAAATAGTGTCGACTGTTAATAATTTAATATACACTCAAATTGCTGATGTAAACCGAAAACAGTAAGACTGTGATCCTGTAAATGAAACATTATTATAGATGTAGAGCGATACAATTTTAAGTCATGCAGCCTGTTATAGGAGGCATTTCTTGGTGGGGGAAAGAATGGGAGCAATGGTACATCATGCATACAATTGAATGTTTCAATGTTTTAACTGGAGGATAATTGTGTTAAAAGGAGATCCTGTAGGATCTTTGTCGTGGTGGACCTGATGAGTGTAACTTGATTTCTTAAATTTATCGATAAATTTAATTTTGGTTGATTTTTACTTGCTCCAATTGATTGGAAGACGGGTGATTGAAGTCTCTAGAAATGATTGTAATGATGAATGTTAATGAGGGAGTGGGTTCCTCACCTTTATTTGTGTTCCCAAAATTGTAATGATTATCATGAAAAGGTATTGAAGGTGCTGCTCCTATTGTTATTTGATTTGATTTTATGGTGTTGGAAATGAGTTAATATATGAGAAGTTTCTGATTTATTCAGTTTTATGTTTTGCTTTAGAACAACTTATTTTGAGACTATATTATAATGATATTTGAGAAAACTTGCAGCTAACCGTGGATTTACTTTGAAAGATAATTTTAATATTTTCAAGTAGAAGTATTTGGTGTAAACTTCCATTCAATATAGCAGATTCTTATCCCAAACCTTGCCCTTATTCTGGCATACATGAAAGAAGTTATTTACCAAAGCATGGTCAGTTGGTGGTGCTTAAACTAATGAGATTATGCAGTTAATATTATCATGAAGAGTCCATAGTCAAAATTTACAAAACCTCACTGTTTCTGTTGTGATATCATATACCTGCCTTGTGTATCCTTTTGTTTTCTTTTTTTTCTTTTATTGTTTCCTTCTCAAAGTTTACATATGCATTAACAGCAACTTATCAAAGTTTTTTTGTTTGTGACAGATTCCTGATTAAACTCGATTCAGGAATCCTCTAATGGCAGCAGGTATGCAATTTGTTTCTGTTAGTCATCCTTGAGGTTTGCTGATTTATCTTCCATTTTTATGGGTATCAGTTGTTTATTCTTATTTTCAGGCATTATTAAATAACTCTTTAACTTCCATACGCATAAGAATTTGTGTTCTTTTGTCTTTCTTTGAGTTTGTTATTATGCTTGCTAAAGTTCTGATGATTTCGGCGATTCTTTTGCAGACTGCACAGGGCATCGTATCTTTGAGCTACAATTCAGTTTTACAAGAATCAATCAGGCTGGCTCTGTGTATGGATTTATGTTGAGTGTATAAGCAGTTGGTTTTTCCTTCTACTTACATCATCTGCTTCTTATTATGTCATTTTTACTGGAATCTTTGATGTGTTCTTTTGTTCTGAATTAGCATTAGCACTTTGTGATCTTGTGTACTTCTTTCTAATGAAACTGATGCTATTTTCTCTTAACTTTGGGTTCCTGTGTATGCTAGTTGATTTTGCGCTGCCATTTTGGACAAGATGAATTGAATCTTTTAGTGAACTGCCCAGGTGGGTCATGGCCCCTACAGTTGAGCCTTACCCAACCCACGACCTATGACGGTTGGTTGGCTCACTCATGGCACCATGCCGTAAGGCTGGGGCCATCCTCGTGCTCCATGTGTACTTGGGTATCGGCATAGGGCCATGCTTTTGCTTCACTTGTACTTGAGCAAGGCAACTGTTTATCCTTGATATTTAAGAAGGGAAGATAAATTTGTTTTTCAGAAAACGAATAGGATGGTGACGGTTGTTTGGCTTAGAATTGCATTGTGGTCCTATAGTGAAGGGCAGTCCGCCGCTGGGGTTTCTTGTCATCCTAAAGTTGTTTTTTTGCGTACAATTCAATGTATGCTGTATGTCCCTTTCTCAAATTGGACTTATAAATTCTTTGCATTTTGCCCTTGTTGGTCGTTGTGCCATCAAACCAATTTGTAGCACTATTATTTGTACATGAATTCTATCACGGCCGCGTGTCCTATTTGTATTGACATGGTTGTATGTTTAGCGTTTCTTGACTTTCAATTACAAGGAGAACCACAAGCTTATTCATTGCTGCAAAAAGCCCCCCACCCCACCCCCAAAAGGGCTCTTCGAATGGACCCCATCTCATTTTCTACTCATCGTAGAGTTTCTTAGACGGAAGTGTAGCGTTACAAAGTCTACTCAAAACGACGGCACGTTGAATACCACAAGTGGAGCAACATTATATATATATATATATATATATTTTTGGAAGGTTGTTTTGAAATGAATGGAGGACAATTATGGTCCGCTGGTGGGCAGAAGTGAGGACCCTCACTTTGTTGGGCTGTCAGCATCCATCACCACATATCATTTCACTTTGCTAACTTTTGTCAACTTGTTCTTAAGTGCATTGTATCTGTTGGAGCCCAAAATTAGCACAAAACAAAAGGGGGAACCACACAATGCAAGCCTTTTCTTTTTTTTTTGGGCCACATTTACACACAACTAATGGCTTTCCACTGGTAGATTCCAAGTGCCCTGCTTCTTCAATCCACTTGCACTTTGTGTTAGACCCTTAGAAAAGATGATTTCCCCTCTCCAAATTGAATAATACCCTTTGACATCGACAATAACATGGAAGAAAGAAAAAGTATAGATTTACTTTATTATTATAATCAGAAATAGTATCTAATTATATATTATAACGCGTTTCAAGCATGACTTGATTGTTGATATTACGGGGTTGATGACAAAAATGGCAAAAAAATAAGGTTGAAGTGACATAAACCAAAGTAGGAATTTGCAATCAACAAGAAATCAAGAATCCATTGAATTATTGAACGAAAAGAAAAACACAAAATGAAGAACTGAAGGAATAACTATTTTTAGGTGTATCATCAATTATCATGAAATATTTTTTTAATTCTGCTAATGATTCAGTAGAAAAGTTTGTTGGTCTGAAATCTGAATGAACAGTGGAAACTATTTTTATAATCTTGAACAGAGGTGTTCTAAGAATCTCTAGCCAGTTTCCTAATGCCAAGAATCATTGCAGATTCATCTCCTTCACCCGCCGCAATTCTTTGCTGTAATCTCCGGAATGAGCTGACTATCGTCCCCGTTGTAGACTTGGTCGGAGCATCTTCTCCGGTGGCATCCACCCTCTGAAACTTCAATGGTCTGAAAAGGCTCGACCCCACATTCTCAGATTCTTCAAGACCATCGCCTGATGCATCCAATTTGGACTCAAACTGTGAGGAACAGCACCCCTCTTCATCCTGTGAACATTCAAGTTTCCAAATATCATCAAGGATCGACATTTTCGGCTCTAATAATTTGAAGCTTTCATTTTTACAAAAGAGAGAATGAAATGGAGTGATTACCTCGGACTCAAAATAAAGGTTGCCTCGCATTCTTTTATACGAGGTAAGAGAAACATTCTCGTCACTACCGGAAGAACAGGACGCCGGCGGCGGCGGCGGCGGCGGGGAATAGCTAGAATTTGACCAAGGAACCACTTGATTCTCGCCGTCCTCTTCCTCCTCCTCCTCCTCAGCGTAACCGTCGTTGTCACTCTCGTATTCTGCATCATCACTACTTTCACTCTGTTGAGAATCACAATCTTCATCTTCTTCCTCATCCCCATTCATTCTCCGACCATGATTCTCTCTTTCAGCACAAGTGTGGCAGATGGAGACCGTGGGTCCCAGCTTCGGTCCGGCCGCTTTCCACGGCGTCGGAGACTGGCAAACGTGGCAGAGTAGGCTCCTAGTGTGTTTAGCCACCAAGAAATTCGCTCCGTGAACCTTCTCATCGCAATCCCAGCAAAGGCTAGCCTGATCCGATTCACAGAACATTCTAGCCGGATTGCTACACAATTCACAACCTTTGTTTGACATTTCAATTCCTTCTCCCCTCTCTGGAATCTCCTTCGAATTCGATTCTCCTTCTGGGTTTATGTTGGCGTGCGAGTAAATATAAGGCTCAACGAGAGTCTAAATGATACTGCCCACAAGCAAAGTCCATCCAAGCTGTAGCCACTTATTGAAACCCCGTCCGACTATCAAAATAGATCGGGTTCCTGTAATTAGTGGTCGAGTTTAGAATTATTGCTATGTAATCAGTGGTCGAACTCTAAATTAAAAACCGATCTATTTTTATAGAAAATCTATATTAAAACCACCTTATTTCTTTGTACACAAACAAGAAACCGCCTAATAATACTTTCATTTTATTTTTCATATAATAAAAGGCAAAAAATCCTTTATTTTCTTGGCAACACGTAACAACCCTGTCCTAGATGACAAGTGGCTCCACAATTGACAAAAGGTTGATAGTATCTCATCAGTTTTAAGACTTTCTCGAGACCCAAAAACTACTTCTAGATACATTTGTTTATTTAATTTTCTAGAGGGATTTCCAAAGGCATATGATCTTGGATAGCTTCCTCGAGAGCACTTGCATTTCTAAATATAAGTAATTACTTAATAAGGCTAATAACGATGGTGTTTGATTTTCATTTTTTCTAGTCAAACAATTTTAATTTATCAGATAAAATAATTTACATATATTAACCTAATTATTAAGATAAACATTATTATATCATCTGGATTACACTCGATAATAATAAGAAAAGGATAAATTTGTATGAATCCACGTAATAGATAGGTGGCGTTATAATGTCTCAATATAGATATTTTTCGATGAACATTACTGTTAGAGAATAATGCTACTTTCTTACCTTTCTCTACACTCCACATGACGAATTTTTCAAATGAACCAATATTACCAAAAAAAGTACCAGTGGTTTCTTATTATTATTATTTTTAACAATGTTAGTTCCTTTCTTTAGA
This sequence comes from Nyctanthes arbor-tristis, assembly GCA_963692815.1. Taxonomy (NCBI): domain Eukaryota; kingdom Viridiplantae; phylum Streptophyta; class Magnoliopsida; order Lamiales; family Oleaceae; genus Nyctanthes; species Nyctanthes arbor-tristis. Next base: position 16,094 of record CAVNYN010199869.1, read on the forward strand.
AAAGCTATCGCACCTATGGCAGTATAATTATAAACTGAACTAAATGGTAATGATTCTCTCTTCTAATTCAAATCAGGGGTTTTGCTTGGTGAGGGTCAATGGCGAAGCCAGGAACTGTTCTAGGACTGAGCTGAAAGAATGAGTCGTATATTACGCATCACTAAATTACCTTTACATATAATTTTTTTTTTTAAAACAAATTATAATGGAAAATTTTCTAATTTAGAGGAGCCGGGGCCCAGTAAGGCCCCCCTTAGCTCCGCCATTGGTGAGGGTCTAGTTGTAAATTGAGATTAAAATGTGATGAAGTGTGTAAAATGAGGTGGAAATCTAGTATAATTTTTTTTTTAAAAAAGAATAAAACGAGCTCGTTGTTAAGGAGTTCATATTAGAGGAAATTTCCCTTTAATACGATTAAAGCACTCTAAACAAACAACTAGCGTTGCTTAGAAAAATTCATGTTGCATAACTCATTGTTACATCACTTCATAGAAAAATCAAGTGGATGGATATTTGTGTGGTAGGACTTGGGGGTTCATTGCATTGCGTTGTAGATGACGTGTCCACATTGTGAAGGAAAACCAGATTCTCCGAGTGTCAGCTGACATGGCAAGTTTCGGTCCGTTTAACGGGATTGAGGCCACGTGACGTTCACCTGGGCCTCCATAACCACATGATTGAGTGCGGGCCCCACTTTATGTGATTATTATCGGCACCAAATAATTTTAGCCGAATCTCTATTTTTATTTTACAAAAAGGAACCCAATCCGGAAAGTATGGCCGCACATGCAGTGCAATGGGAGACGCCCAATGTTCCGTACCTGACTTGGCAAGCCCATGTGATTACGTCCACGTGGCTGCCTGTAGTGTGAGAGAATATATTTACAGGAAACGTCCTCAAGTTTTCAGGTTGTCTGTACTTTTGTCCTCGACTGTTAATGTTTGACAACTTTGTCTCTTCAAGAAAGAAGTCCTGCTACTCCTAGGAAAGTAATTACAAAATCTTTTAGAATACTATTATGTAGAATTATTGATACTCAGCATTTTTAAATGACACACTTGATTCAACTAATTATTTAAAGATGAAAATACCGATAAGATTAAAATTTGGAGACATTCTGTAATTACTCTTTTTATAGCACACACAAGTAGTTATTAGACGTTGAATTATAAAAGTACAAATTGAGTGAATTTGTCCTAACATCATATGTGCCCTAATGCACGCCACATGTGCCATATATATTATATGACACATATGGTGTTAGAAGATCTCTCGACTAATCAGGGATAATTCTGATTAGCAAAATTAGCTAGTCATTATTATCAACTTCAAAAATATTCAATTTTAGAGATATATATAAAACGCAACAATGAGAGGATAGAATTTGTAATTATTTAAATCACGGATATCGTAGTTACATTAGAGAGGTTGGGGGATAGGGATGAGGAGTCGTTGGCATCAAGACTTGTGAAATGACAATGGAGAGTGTTTGGGAGGTACGTACATGCTACCACGTTTGTTACACAAATTGGGATTTATGGGCATGACGTCGGCTAAAGACCATTTGATTTTTATTAATGTTAAAAATGCCTGGAACAATAATGTTCAAGAATTCGGGCTACATGATCATGACTTGGGCTTAAACTTTTTTCATGTCACATGATTTGGGTGTCTACTTTCTAAATAATGGGAGAATTGGGTGGAATTTTAGTATAGCGCCTTCTATTCCCTAGAAATGGTTTCTGGTATTGTATATTTTAATTTTAATCACAGTGTTAGACGATTGATTTATAATAATATATTACATTACATTGACTAGTTGGCAGCCATTTATAAACTGGTTGGTAATAAATTGGTTAATAAATTGTTGCTTTTTTAGAAAAATAAAAAATTGTGGCTTGATATTTACTTTTTGATATTTTTGAAAATAGTGAAACCAATAAAATGATATTAAGTAATAATTTATAAACAGAGTTAAGATACTATTTTAGTAAAATATATAGAAGATACCTTCTACTCGAAGTGTATTTATATTTTAGATTAGATATATCCTATTTTCAAAAATTACATTCTACATATCGTACTTTGTATATAATGGTAACACAAGAAACACTATTTTCCTATTAAAATGTAAGGAAAATCATAAACTGCTATTATATAAATTTAAGAGAATGAAATATCCTTATTGAAACTGACAAATTGCACCATAAATATTATGTCAATTATTTAATAATGTAATGGAAATTACATAATCAATTATTTGATTTTTTCAATTTCAACTATAAAAGGAGGCAAATATGTAGCAATTTTATTTTGCCTAACATGCATACGTATATATGTGTCAAATATTTAAACTACAAACATATCATAGTTGTAGCCTAGATATGTGCCACGTATTGCGCGAATGCATAAGAACTACATGCGTGGGCAAAATAAATTTTTTCGGCAAAATATGATATAATAATCTTTGATGAATGAAAAGGATCAAGTTAAATGCATGGAGCATGTGACATTTTACTTAATTTCTTTTTGTATATCTAATTTAATTTACTCATAGTACTATTTTATCTGTTATTCATAATTATCTTTTCAAAAACTTGAAGAATAAAAGAGCAAAAAAAATAAAAATAAAAATAAAAAAAATAATAATAAAAGGTGATGAAAAATACTAACAATTAAAAAAAAATTTAAATTTTTTTCAACAAAATATGACTTGTGCTACCATTAAATATAATACAACATGTAAATTGTAATTTTTGAAAATATGGTATATAAATTGTAAATACAACTTAAGCATATTGTTTGTAAACAATTGATGACTAATTCATTTTATTAAAGGTTGACGGTTAACTAGTTCATAAAGCAAACAGTTTATAAACATCATATCATTTCATTAGTTTATATTAGCTTCAACTACTTTTTTTCTAGCTTATAAAGAAAATTGGTTTAAAAAATTATCACGTCATACTATTTCATTGTTTGACCTTTTTCTTTATTTTTTTCATTTCCTTTTTTTTTTCCCTGAAAAGTTCAATACATCAATTTGATTTCTAAACTGTAACTCATTGTGTATATATATATATATATATATATATATGCAATTTTCTCCTATTAGAGCAAGATTAATGTTAAGAGGAAAACAGCCAAGGGGAAAAACTAGATGAAAAAACATATTTCCAAATAATGTATCGGGAGAAAATCAGGATAAACTCAATAAGGGGGAAAAAACCTAAATCGTGAGGGGCCTCCTCATCTGCTCATCCTCAGCGGCAGGATTCAGCAGACAACCCCGATCACACCACCCCCATTTGGTATCAGAGCATGAAAACGTTTCTGGCAAGATCGGAAGAG
>CAVNYN010199899.1:1824-26221 GCA_963692815.1 Nyctanthes arbor-tristis
CAGTATGCAATTGTGGCTGTCGACTACTTTACTAAGTGGGTAGAAGCTGAAACTTTGGCGACCATGACATAGCAGAAAATAACAAGCTTCATATGGAAATCAATCATTTGTAGATTTAGAGTACCTTATGCTATGGTCACAAATAATGGCAAACAATTCGATAACTTTAGGTTTAGGACCTTTTGTGAAGAAATTGGAATAAAAACCTCTACTCTACTCTACATTATTCGAAAGCTCTACTCTACATTATCCGAAAGCCAACAGGCAGGTCAAGGCCACCAACAAAGTTATCAAACAGACCTTGAAGAGATGACTTGAGGCCCTAAAGAAGAATTGGGTTGAGGAGCTGCCTGTAGTCCTCTGGTTATATAGAATGACATGTAGGGCTACAAAGGGTGAGACTAATTTTTTCTTTACCTACGTTGCCGAGGCAATGATCTCGATAGAGCTGGAAGTTCGAGAGTCTTGTATTTCAATGAATCACGAAATGATGAGCTTCTTAGAAATGAGGTCGGCCTTTTGGCAAAAAAGAGAGAAATGGCTGAGGTAAAGAACGTCGTATAAAAACAAAATGTGCCAGGTTCTACAATGCAAAGGTCAAGATACGTAGGTTTGAAGTAGGTGACTTCTTCCTTCGAAAGGTATTCTTCTTGTCAAGAGAGACGGCCTCAGAGACCTTAGGACATATATGGGAAGGACCATACAAGATCAGAAGAGTTCTCTTTAACAGAGCTAACGAGCTAGAGAATATAGAAGGAACCGAGCTCACGCACCCCTGGAATGCAGAACACTTGAAGAAGTATTGTCAGTGAAGAAAAAAATTTTGAGTTTTCTTTCAAAGTGTTGGGTCACCTTAAACACAAAACGACAAGTGTAGATGAGAGCCCAAGCAAGCTCAAATTCCCACAACTTTGTACTATGGCCTTACAGTTCTAACATATAAGTACTAACATACTACTTTAATAGCTTGATTGATTATAGCTTAACTTACCAGCTAAGTATATTGTGCGAGCTTGCAGCTAAAAAATTAACAAAATTAGATATAAAGAGACACAGCTAGAACGAGCTTCTAGCTAGCGTCATAACATTTGTCTAGTTTTTACGAAAATACCTTAGCTCTTGTAAAAGCAAACTACTAATTCAAGGAGCTGAGTCTCGCATGCTAACATTTATCTACTTACAATTGAGGCATGTTGTGTTGTTAAACTACTAAAGACAGTCCTTACGAGCACACAATGTCATTTTAAATATGATCGGTGAGCTTGTAAATGAAACGACCTGCTTTGTTAATGAACTGAAATAGTTGACCAATATGTCACGTGTTAATACTTGAAACATGAAAATTTCCATTCATTAAAGCTGGAAATTACAAAAAAGGGTAGTAGGAGGAGGGATTATAATGATCTAGTTTTCATTATTAGGAGCGACCTCCTCCTTCTCATCACAGAGCTTTTCCAGCTGCAGTCTCACTAGATTTGAGCGATTTGATCCTTAAGAAAAGCCAAATAATGTCTTTGGCCGTCTTAAGGTAGAGCTCGTTTGTATTGCTCTTATACTCCTCCGAGCTCTTATATCTGGCTAGTGCCTCTTGGTAGCCAATTAGCTCATTAGGTAGGCCCATCTCTCTCTTCTAGCTCTTCTACACTTGCTCAAGCTTTGACCTCTCTACATAGCCAGTAAAGTCTCTAGCTCCTCGTATTTTTTCTTAAAGGCCTCAAGCTCCACCCTCAAATGTCTGGCCTCATCTCTAGAGACCATGAGCTCCTACTTCTTTTCCTAAAGGGTAGATTTAGCGTCCTTCTTAGCCTTGAGCACCTTGCTGGACTCCTCACTAAGCTTACTATTCTCGTCCAGCATCTTACAAACTCTACCCATGGCATGCTACTCAAGCATGGCTGGACAAGCTCCGATCTGGATTGAATTCGTCTGGAGAAGCTCAATTGTAGTAAAGGAGGAAATGTAACCCTCCTATTTTTTTGACAAGCTCTTGGCCGCCTTTCCCATGGTGCCAATGAGGCTTAGGGGCAAACCTTGAAAGTCTGCCTCCGTGGGTTTCTTTGCCAGACTGAAGCTGAGCAAGGCCTTAGGCTTCTTGCCCTTAGATTTCTCCAACAAGCCGCAGTGGCTAGAGTGGATGGGAATGAAGATGTCCTCTGTGATTAGGTCCAGAGGCCCCTTCTCTCGAGCTGGGTGCTCCTCTTCAATTATGATCTAGGCTGGTGAGGACATGACAGCCTGGGTACTGTAGGGATATGAGCAGGGATAGGTGACTTGTGTGGGGCTCAGAGATGACAATCTCGGCAGTAGCCAGAGTCCTTTTCCCGGCCATCTTCTCTGACTTGAGCTTTCTCTTCTCTTTCTTCCTCTTCATCTCCTCTACCATTTGAGCTGCCATCCTCATCTTTTTCTTTTCGACTTCGCGAACTGCTCACTTTTAGACATTAGAAAGGTATTTCTTTCTTGAAGATAATGTAAAGTGTCAGGTTGCTATCGAATCATCAAAGTCAAGGTCGTCGCAGTAAAATGAACTTACAATTATTAGGGTAATTGGGAGTGTACTTGGTCCTTGGGACAGAGAGACCTATCCTTATCAAGAAGTCCTCGTCAGTGAGGTTGCTTACATAGTTGTTCTAATCCTTTATTAGAATGACTTTATGAATATGAGACTTGAAGGTCACAGACAGCAGCTGTCCTTGATCTCCATCTGACACAAAAAAGGAAAAGATTAAGTATTAGACCCAACAGATCAGCTCAAAAATGAATTGTATGAAGTATGAATTTAGGTATCCTCGTCCCCAGGAGCTCGTGGGGTCATACATTCCCCACCTACCCAGAACCAGTTCTCATTCCATCCTAGAACTAATTATAAGACACCCTTAACAAGATTGCCATAGAGCTCCTGACCTCCAAACTTGGGACGAGCTATGACATAGTGCCATCCTTTGCTCCCTATACACAATTCTTTAGAAAATAATAAGAATTAAAGTCTTTAGGGAAGGGGAACCAAAACCCCTTGTCCTACCACAAGGCAATGACTCCAATCAGTTACCACCATCCATTAGGAGTAATCTGGGTAGGGGCTATACCCCAGTACCTGAGCGTCCTCGTCATAGGTCACTGTAAAGGGACCTTGAACCTGAACTAGAACATTTTCACATTTATAGCTACACAACCCTCAGGGGGACAGTGAGCTTGCTCCCCTTCATAGGGCACCCATATTGTCATCCTCTCTGGAACTTAGAACGACCTGCATGCTTTTGCCTTATAGCATGCAGGTCGTTCTCTTTCATACGAGAGTGAAAGTGCTTACAGCTCCACGGCACGTCCATTCCTTCAGCCACTACTGGTGGTCACCCACTAGGCCTCACAGGCACCGACCCCATGTTGTGACCCATCTTGGCCATAGAAATTCCACCAAATGGAATAGTGACTAAGGGCACCTACTCGCCACTCTCCCCCAATCATCCTCAGTGATTTCCTCCCCCTTCTGTTCATCCTCACTTGTCGGCTCTACTTGGACATTCTCCCATTCAGAAATCATCCGATCTTCCTCACTTATCCATTGAAAATTAACTGCCACTTTGCTTTCCCTACTACCCTCAGCTCAAGATCCCTTACTTCTTTCCATTCTCTAATACCTTAGAAACCTCAGCAAAAACACAATTGAAACAGTTCCTAAAACCCCACAAAGCAAAAATCCCCAAAGAGTGGAAGGAAAACTTATACCTGTTGTGAAAATCTTCAAGGTTGAAAGAAAATCTCGAGAAAATTGGGACTTCCGGAAAATTTTCAAAGGATTTTGGGAGGGAATTGTTGAAGAAAGTAAAGGTAAAGTTTAGGTGGGCGAACGAGAGGGTAATTAATAAGAATTGGAAGGGGAAGAGACCAAATCCCTCAGAAAATAAAGAGGGTCAATGATACGATCCAATATGTGAAGTTCAAATTAAAGACCATTCAAGTTAAGAGTTGGGTTAAAGAACAACAATGAAGGCCTAAAAACATCCATGGAAAGAAGGAGGAGGAGGTTAATGGCATGGTCTTTGCAAAGAAATCATTCGGAGGTGCAAAACGGCGTTATCAACACTTCAGGGAAAATCGATGTGATGGGAATATTTTGCATGGGGCTATAATATATCATCTGAAAGACTTTTGAGTCAGAAGTGCAACGCATTTTATGGGTCTTAATTCTGAGCTTCCTCCAAAAGTTATGGACATCGGAATAGAAGCTGCCAGAACGACCATGGGGGCGCACAGAATGACCATGCGGGCGATCTTAATGGCAGATCTATGGCAGAACGTTCAAGGCGGGCGCCCTAGTGCCTACTGCACCTGCCTTGTACCCCTACGCGCGGATTTTACCTTGGTTTCGTGTTTTTTTTATAATTCTTATTTCTTTTTCGGTATTTTCTTGTTTCCTAAGCCAATATAGGGTTCCTACATACTATATAAACACTTTATTTCATTATAAACAAAGATCATTCAAGTTTTGATATAATTATAGGGTTTATTGCACTTTGTGCATCCTCTTTAAGAGAAAGTGATTTCTCTTTCAATAAAATCGTGTTCTCTTCGTGGTGATTCGAGATTACACGTCTCTAGCGGGATTGTCTTGGGCTTATAATCTTGTTCGAGTTCTTGTTTGCGTTCGTTGTTTCCAACCATGAGTGCAAATTTTTACAAAGTCCTACAAACAAACCGGATTTTTGGCTTTCTTGGGAAACGCTAAATAATCGATCGAGAGTTCATATACCGGCTCACATCATGGGTGTAATCACAATCATGTATAATAATATCTAATATATAATTAACTATACATAGTTAATAATCGTAGATCATTATAGATTACATCTACCCAATCTTCTTGAGCCATAAAGAAGACTAATTGATTAATTATTAGGAGACATCGCACTCGAACATCAAATGTTAAATGTATATATTCTCCATTTTCCCTTTTCCAGTTTGTGTCATATACGAATTGTCTAGTTATATGTCAAAAAACAAATGCAAACGCAAATTAATCGTACAATCAGAACTAGATTTGGTATACAAATTGTCTTGTTATATGTCAAACAAGAAATGCGAAAGAAAATTAATCGTACAAATTAATCGTGCAATCAATCTAAGGTTCAAGTCTATAATAATTTACTAAATCTCTTCAGTTAATATAACATATTAATAAACATATCAATTTCTAGATTTGGTATTGACAATAATCGTCTGAACATTTTAAACAAAGTAGAATGGGAAAAATCGAAATTAAATAATTAATCCAATTAATTGAGTAATTTCGCATCAATAAATTGAATTAATTAATTGTATTAATTAACCAACTTTATTAATTATTAGTTAATAAGGATTTTACAAAATAACTCTTTATTTTGGTAGTTGTACACACACACATGTATATATTAAAGTTAAACTTTAACATGAGGATGAAACATGAAAATTGTATTTATAGAACTTTGTATACCATTTTCTAAAACTTAAAAAATTTCACAAATCTCATGGATCAATAAAAATATTGCAAAAACTAGAGGTGTTACCATGTAATTTTTGAAGTTCCACAGAGACCCCCATCCCCAATTCGAATTGCCAATCTGAAAACTAGTTAGCGGATCCACTTCAAGTCAGGTTTTGTTGGCGCTGACCATAATACGTCTGGTGACGTTGGTATACCTGTCGAACAGCCGCGACGTTGCGTGGGCTTAGCAACGAAGCACGCTGTTGAAATGCTAGCCGCTTTACCACTATTCACAGCAGCATTCGCTGCTTCAGAAGCAGTGAACTACTCATCGCCGTACGGAACAGTGTCAAACAGTTTGCCACTGCTATTTGCAGCATTAGGTAGTAGCCATTGCTGCCTCGTTCCTCGGCAGCTGCTACTGTTATTTACAGTAGTGGCAAGTTGGCACATGCGCTGCTGTTGAACCTTGGAGCGACAACTATTGCCGCTGCTACTCGCAACCTGTACGCTATAAGCCCGTTGGGGCACTCACCTGGTGTTCAGTTCTCTAGCAACGTTTGCTATTCCCAATAGCGGCAATGATAGTTATCCTCCATAGCTGCCAATCGGGTCAATTGTGTTGTAATAATCATCTCTCATGCCAATGATAGATCGATTCATTAAATCAAAATCATATTTAGATTCGCTTTGATCCAAATTGTATTTATATTTAAGTCTCAATTTCACAAATTGTTTATTCAAATAACGGTTAAATTTCAGGATCTTTTGATGTCCATTCCCGACAATTAATCCAAATTCAATTTGAATTAATTTTGATGTTAAACACAATTAAATTCTCGAAATCAAATTTGAATAATCATAAATAGGGCTGTGCAAATGGGTTTCGGTCCTGAGTTTTTGAAAGACCAAGACCGGACCAAACATTTTCGATTCGGTCCCGGTCTCGGTCCTAAAAATAGCAAGCTCAAACGGTTTCGGTCTCGGTTCGGGCTCGGATAATGAATTGGTTTTTTTAGGGCTTTTCCGAGCTTGTGAAAAAAATTTTCTATAGACTTAGTAATGTAAAAACACATATAAGCAAAGTTTAGAATAAACAAATAGAAGAGCTTTACACGCAACAAAAGTATTAACATGCCTCTGTAAGGTAGAAGCACTAGAATTACTTGTATTTCTCATTTTTTTATTTTAACAAATCTAAAATTATTAAATATTTGAAATATATATCCTAAATTGGAAAATAAATGTAAAAATCATAATTATTATATATACTTTATAATTTTAATAATTTTACAATACAATTTTCATATTTTCAAAAGACAAAAGATAAATAATTCCTACTTTATTATACATTTATAGGGATTAAATATTACAAAAATGATGTAATTGTCAGAAATAAATAACACTTCCAACTTTAAATAAAAGCAAGAAAATCAATTTCACATTTTTTACCAATAAGAAAACCACTTAAATAAATAAAAAGATGTATAAGCACAAATTCTCCACGTCTATATATAAATATATTTATATATATTATATAATAATAGCATGTAACTTAAATAGAGCCAATAAATATATTCTAAATCCGAACAATTTTCTTTAACAAAATCCTTACAATATTGCAAATTCTAGTAACATTATATATTAACACAATTATTCTTGAATATTACTTAAAAAATAATATAATAATGATGATTTTTAAAAAAGTTTATTGGCCAAAAAATTTCAACTTAAAAAAGAAATTTAGTGGTATTGCTTTAACTTTTTAATTGTCCCACATTAAAAGTTATGTAAAAAAGCAATATGATTGGAGCTTATAAATAAGATGGGTCTTTGTATAAGTGACTATGTAAATGAAATTTTGTGAATTTTGAGGCAAATTAATAATTGTCTTGGTTATTTATATTTAGTTTAAAATTTAAATAATTGTCCCACATTGAAAGTTTTGTAAAATGTCAAATAATTGGGGCTTATAAATAAGAAGGGCATTTTGTGCAAGTGACTATGTAAAGGAAATAGTTCTGATTCTTGCCTCTTGAATATTATGAAAAGTGAAAATTGAGTTTCAATTTATATATTAAAAAAAAGGTCAACCGGTCTTTGACCGGGTTTCCGGGTTTTCAAAAAAAAAGGGGACCAGACCAAACCAGACCGATCTGGGACTGGACCAAACCGGACCGGTTATTTTGGCCACAAAGCCCGGACCAGGACCGGCCCGTTCGGTCCAGTTTCGGTCTGGTTCACCCGGTCTCGGTTTTTTTACACACCCTTGGTTATAAATTGCCAATAACAAAAATCAAATTGATACAACCAATAACAATTATGGACAATAATTCATCAAAAGCAACAAATTCTAGCAAGTAATAATGTAGTCTCTGATAACATTGTTAGGAATTGAACAATATATGCACAATAGAAAATTAAATAAATATTCAATTTCTATGCCTAGGATGGACCTTCCACTTAGAAAGAAATATTGTTAAAAAAATATCTTTTGATGAACGCCATATACTCCAAGTTCTAATAAACTGTTGGATTAATGCTTGTCTCTATAGCTGTCTAATTGTCTATTCTCTAACGATAATCTGCACGGTAATAATGGATTCGGAAATCTACAACACCAAACAATTCAAAGCAGATTTATGGGAGTATGTTTAAGGTTCTATCAATATCAATTTAATGTGTTAGCAAGAAATTGATAGAATATACACGATCTTATCGTCTCATATATAAACCCTAAGCACAATACGTCTATTTATATTTGTAGAATGTAAAACACTAGTCATACTGGGCTTGAATGGGCCTACAATATAATGAGTGAATTAATTAATGGAACTTTTGAAAATTACCACAAAAGGGCCCTCAGAATTGAAAAATACGATTGAAAAGGTCAGAAACCAAAACGGACGTACTTTTACGGTGCAAAGCGTCCACCTTTTTTTTGTCACCCCTTGTTTTATTTTATAGCCCAAATGGTGTACGCAGCCAATTTTGCTTCTTTTCACGGTTTCATCCATTCCCTTTTGTAAAGTTTGTTTATTTATTATTTTTTTCACTAACCATTTTTGATATGTATATTTTTATTTTCTTTTAAATGTTTTTATATGTCACTTTTTAATCACATATATAAAAGTCACGTTTATGTGACTTTTTAACTAAAAAGTCACATACTGAAAAACATTCATTATTATACTTCTATTTCCGTAAAAAAGTCTCGTACAAAAATAAAAAAGCCACGTATATAAAAATCATGTACGTGTGACTTTTTAATAAAAAAGTCACATATATAAAAGTCACGTTTGTGTGACTTTTTAATTAAAAATGTATATGTCAATGTAACATATATTTGAAAAAATTAAATTGTGCGAATTAAAAAGTCACGCAAATTTTTTAATTAAAAAGTCACGTCACATGCAACTTTTGTAATTAAAAAGTTGTATAAAGATTAAAAATATAGATTTACACAAAAGTCACATGCTGTGTAACTTTTTGTTTTAAAAAGTCACATAATGATTATTTGACATTTACTACATATATGACTTAGAGTTAGTTGTAAAAAGTCACGTCTTTTGTAACTTTTCTATTAAAAAATCGCATAGAAAAGTTATAATATACTAAAAAGTCGCATATAAAATTATTTTACAAAAATAAAAAAGTCACGTCCATGTGACTTTTTAATTAAAAATGTATGTGTAGTGTAACATATATTTGAAAAAGTTAGATTGTCTGAATTAAAAAGTTACACAAATGTGATTTTTTTAATTAAAAAGTCACGTCCCATGCAATATTTTTAATTAAAAAGTCACATAGAGATTAAGATTACAAATTTACACAAAAGTCACGTGCTGTTTAACTTTTTGTTTTAAAAAGTTACATAATGATTAGTTGGCATTTGCTACATACATGACTTAGAGTTAGCTATAAAAAGTCACGTCTCCTGTTACAATATACTAAAAAGTCATATGTACTATCGAAAAAGTCACGTTTTGTTAAAACATCGAATATAAAAAGTTATATTTGAGTAAAAAGTCACACTTAAAAAATATGTGACTTTTTCTTTGTGCAACTTTCCATTGATTATTATTAATACAAATGTAACTAATTTTGAGAATCCCTTTCCCAAAAAAGAAAAAAAAAAAAAAGGAAAAGAAAAAGAAACATGTTGAAATTGACATATGGAATGAGACAGCGAAGGGGAAGCACTACACAAGGGAAAGTGGCTAATCACCGTGTTTTATTCCGTAGTCTAAATGTCTAATTATTTTGTACTATAGTTTTCAAAAAGTTTAGCAAATCAATGTTTCTCCTAATTAATCCTTATTTTATTTATCTATTTATTTTTTCCTATTATTTTTTTCGAGCATTTGTTATTATTATTTTCACAACATACTATTTTTATTGTTGTTCCTATTATTATTATTTACCTTCTAACTTTTTTGCGTGCCACTTTTTTAATTAAAAGGTTGAGTATGAAAATTTTTCATTGTCACATTGTAATCAAAAGGTCACATATACAAAGGTCATATTAGTATGATTTTTTAACTAAAAAGTCACGCATGAAAACTTTCATTATTACATTTCCATCGAAAGGTCAAATATATAAAAGTCACACTATTTTGATTTTTTAATTAAAAAGTCACATATCTAAATTTTTTCATTCTTACAATGTCATCAAAAGGTCACAATATACAAAAGTCATATTAGTGTGATTTTTAATAAAAAAGTCACGTGTGAAATTTTTTTCATTGTTACGCTCTTCCGATCTGTCACATATAAAAAAGTCACATTTGTACGATTTTTTAATATAAAAAAGTCACGTGTGAAAATTTTTTCATTGTTACATTGTCTTCAAAAGGTTACAGTATACAAAAATCATATTAGTGTGCTTTTTTAATTAAAAAGTTACATGTGAAATTTTATCATTGTTACATTGTTATCAAAAGATCACATATACAAAAGTCACATTAGCATGACTTTTTAATTAAAAAGTCACATATAAAAAATTTTTTGCCACATTTTCATTTATTAATGTGATTTTTTTAATTAAAAAGTCACATATGATTTTTGTCATTGTTATATTGTTATCAAAAGTCACATTAGTGTGTTTTTTTTAAAATTAAAAAGTCACATTTAAAAATTTTTCATTGTTACATTGTTATTAAAAGGTCATATATATAGAAGTCGTATTAATGACTTGTGATTTTTAAAAAAAATCAAAAAATAGCGTATGAAAATTTTTTCAATGTAACATTATCATCAAATTGCCATATATGCAAAAGTTTCATTTATTGTGACTTTTAATTAGAAGGTCACATATGAAAATTTTTTCATTATTACATTGTCATTCAAATGCCTCATATACAAAAGTTACACTTAGTGTGATTTTTAATTAAAAAAGCACATATGAAAATTTTTTCATTGTTACATTGTCGCCTAAATGTCACATAGACAAATGTCACATTAGCATGATTTTTAAATTAAAAAGTCACATATGAAAATCTTTTCATTATTACATTGTCACCAGACGGTCACACACACATAAAAGTTACATTTATGCTACTTTTTAATCAAAGAATCATATATAGAAATTTTTTCATTGTTAAAGTTTCATAAAAAAGTCACATATATCAAGTCGCATTTGTATTACTTTGAAATTAAAATGTCACATTTAATTAAAACATGACACCACTAGTTACAAAATTATATATCGTAACTAAAACATCATGAATTACATCAATAGATAATTCACTATGAAATTAACATGCTTTAAAAAATATAACATTACTCGTTATTAATTTTTTTTAATTAAATGTCACATGCTTCAAACGCACCAAAAAAAATGGAGAAAGAAAAAAAAAACAAATGGAAACAAAATTTCCAGCAATGCAAGCCGTAGCAAGGAAGGCAAAAGGCCCAATTACGTATATTAGGCTGAAATTCAATGTATTCGTTTGACTGAAATAGTTTCAGATCGGAAGAGCACAAAGATTAAAGTAAAAGGGAGTGTTTTGCCTAATTTTTCTTAATTAATCTAATTAATTAATTCGGCCGATTAAAAACGATCTTGAACCTTGGAAATCAATTCCAACTGGCACCCAATTACAGTAAGTTACCATTGTATGACAAGTTTTATACAATGATATAATAGGCTGTTAATGTTTCTTCTTTTCAAACGTATGTTCATATATGATTCAAGCATTTTTTTTTTCTTTTTATTGCAATATCAAGTATTTCACAACCAATTCTCTTCTCTTTGTCTGTTGTTGGCTGATGATTATTGTAAAATTGTACTCTTTCCATGTATTTATTTTTCATGTGATGCAATTAGACTATTTGGACTCTTATTCATCATATTCTATTTATTTCCTTTAGTGAGTTGTTTGTTTACGATCTTCACTGTTGCAACCGTTCTTTAGTTAATATGTGTTGGTATGTGCATATTTCTTTATACTTTTTTGCGTTCTCAGCATATGCAAATTGGTTGTTTGTATTCATATTCATTGTGTTAAGTTTATTCTTATTCTCCTAAGGATGGTCTTTATTGGTAATGTTTTTTATGTCTTTGTTTAACTCTATTGAGGTTGATAGAATGAAGGGTCATATTTTTCAACGCCCTGCTAGTGGGATTTTAAATTCTTTGGATGATCTTTAGGGATCATCTGTTGGAACGTTTTGGGAATGTCAATGTCTATGTTGGATTTCTTGTTAGTTTTGAAGCCAGTTCCTTTGCATTTGGATTACTAGTAATTACATATGTGCGATACACGAGTAGATATACCGGATTGAGTGTCTCTAAACTTCAGTCTAGAAGTAGCATCATCTACAACACACGACCGATAACATCTATATCTACTATATACAAAAAGGTGGGAATGAGTGGGAAACTTTTGATTTTCTATTTTGTCCCCAATTTATTTCCCTAATTTACAATAATATCCCTAATTAACATTTAATTAGTTTTATTTTCATTATTAATGATTAGTATATTTAATGTTTAACTTTTCCCATAGAAAAAATAATAATAAAGGTTCAACTTTTCACCTTCCAAGTTCTTTTTTAATTTTCACACAATCTATGAATTTAATATTTTATTAAAAATGATTTTAACTTAACTAATAAATCGTCTATATATATGACTTTAAAAATTAAATTGCTTTACAAATTCATTTTGTATAGTACTGCACATATTACAATAAGAAAGAACGCTAAAACATATACACTAACATAATAATGGAATTTAAAAACACATAATGGAATGTAATTTTAGATAATTAGCTTTCTTCTTTGGTGTATTTGATGAGTCATGCTCATTTAACAAACATGAGAGATATCAGTATACTATTATGACAAAAGTTGGTCTCTATATAGCTAGTATCATTTGTTCTTTTTTTAATATGGTTTGATCACTATTGTCAACAACATTCACTGTAATATTATTATTACTAATTATGACTTCAAGTAAATGAATATTTATTCCACCTTCTATATAAAACATGCAATGGACGTACTCATAACTCGTAGAATATAAGAATTAAATAAAGAAACTAAAGATATGAGATATAAATTTGGTTTAAAACATAATGTAACTATACCAAACAAAGGTGCATTATCATTCATTATGGTAGATTTGATCTCAGGAAAAGGTCTAAACTTATAAATTTCAGGAGGAAATGATTGACCTTTCAACAAAAGAACAACGGTCTTCTCATAGGGAGTACTTCTAAATGGATGTCTAGTGACACGATAAATACCTTTGTTATCCTTGACACTGAAGGCATAAGACATTAATACTATAAACATTCCTTAAACTTAATCCTTATCAAACCTACTGATATTGCCTTCACGAGCACTAGAGTGGATGCAATCACCTTAACAAAGAAATGTATCAACTTTTTAATGCAACAATGTGCGAATATTCTTAAATTGAAAATCCCAAGAAATGTTGGCGAAATGGAAGACTGAGAAAGCATACATTTAAATAAGTAGAACACAATCCAAACCAACTATTTAGGTAACTAAGAAACTACTAAAGTTAGAAAAAGAATTCCAAGAATTCCACTAAAAAATAACTTATAAATTACTGTAAAGAAACCTTCAACCCAAAGATATAAATAAGCAGATTGGTCTCAATCCAAGAGCCTATTCAATCAAGAAACTATTTAAATAACCTATAAAAAACATCAAATTAATGGACCAAAGTCAATCCAATAAAACATACAAATCAAAAACAGTGAAAACATACATATCATAAACAATCAAAAAGAAATCCAATAATTAAACCTAAAAAATAACTTAAAAACTTTAAAGAAAAAAAATCCAATAATTCTACTATAAAAATGATTAAAAACCTGTAAAAAGGTTGACCCCAAAGACAAAAATTGAGACATTAAAGCAAGGAACCTGTTATTAAGATGTATACAATTAAGAAACTAGAATCCAATCCAATCCAAAAATCCATACATCCAAGAAATGGCTAAGGTCAGAAAAGATATTAAAAAATTCCACTAAAAATATAACTGAAGTACTGTAAAAAAAACCTTCAACCCAAAGACTTAAATAAATATATTCATCTGAATCTAAGAATTATTCAATTAATAAATTATTTAAATAACCCACAAAAAACCTCAACTTAATAGAGCGAAGATAATCTAAGAAAATATTACAACTAAGAAACTGCCAAAAAAGAAAAAAACCAAATAATTATTTCTAAAAAATAACTTAAAAAATCTAAAGAGGTTTAACCTAAAGACATAATTACATTGAACTCTCTAAGAAATTATACAATTAACAACTATAAAAAGATTAAACCTAACCAATTGAAAAAAGCTTTAAACTAGAGACACAATTACATTTCCCTTCATTCTATTACAGTACATTATTAACAAATTGTCTGACAAATAAATATATGAATAATTTTTACCCCACAAAAAATAATATACATAAGCTGAGATGGAGAAAACATGTGAGTAATGTAAACTTTAGCAGAACATAGAAAATACTTGCACATGGTCGGAAAAAAACAAATTCCAAGCTATAGTCAACCCGATCCTCATACATAGCCATCCATTTTCCCGTACAACGGATTCTAATACTCCAATCCATCATCTTCCTGGTGATTTTCTTGATGAGGGTTGATTGAACCATTTTTGTGGAACCTGAACTCGAAAGTGAAAAAGAAAATTAAGTTACAATTAAATAGGACTTTACCGACTTGGCTTTTGAGCCTTCCTTTAATGGGGCACTGAATTAGAGACCTTCTTCAATTGTCCCATTTGTAAACCCCCTTCTCGGAAGTGAAATGAGAAAACAAAGCCTTTATTAGATTAGTCTTTCCATGTGCTCTTGACACAATGTCTCCTATGTGATCAAAACATAAGGTGAGTCAACTAGATCAGAAGAGCTGGGAAAGATGAAACTCTCGGATCAGCCACGCCCAGTCATCCCACTGAAGTCACCCACCTCATTAGTTCTGATGTAATTGCCCACTGCTCCACGGGAGCAGCAGCATGTGGCTACTCTGCTGTGCCTTCAGAGCAGCTGTCGCGCGTTCCTTTGAGGGAGCAGCCACTGTGCACTGCCGTCATAAGCTACTCTGCACAGCAGCTGCCCCTTTGGGGTAGCGCGTGATGGCAGCTCCTTCGGAGCAGCCATTGTGCGCTGCCACAAAGGGCACCATTGCCAGTTACCCTTTGGCGTAGCCCCCATCAGGGTCCTGGGGCTCTCGGCTTTTCCTAATTGGTCGGGTACATCTTCTTCAGTGGAGTCCTCAGATAATACTCAGTCAATTTCCAAGTCCGATTCAAGTGGCGAGTTTAACAGGTCCGATAAGGAAGAAAATTCTCAAAAGCATAGAGATGGTATTATGGTCGAGATATCCTACAAAGCCTCTTCTGGCAGATTAGACTCCAACAAAGCCCCTCATGGCAGATTAGACCTTGTTGAAGTATACAAGGAGAGCTTTAGTAGTGGAGGCGTGAATCTTGAGATGAGAGAGGTTCTTTTGCTTTCCCCGCAGTTGGTAAATATTTTTCTCCTGTACTTCACTTACACGGTTTTCCCAACTCATAAAGTGGAACGGGCTTCCTTGGGTAAAACATCTAGATTATGTGAAGATGGTTTACGTGAGTCCCGCTTTTTATTCTATATCAAACTAGGCATGGAGTTATTCCATCGTGGAATGGTCAGTGGCTTGATAGTGCACCTGAAGGTCACTCAACAATTACCAAAGGGATGCTCGAAGTAGGTGTGCAACTCCATTTTCTCTAGATTATCACCAACTATCTTAGGTTCCGGGGACTTACAGCTGCACAGATAACCCTAAATTGGTGGGGAGCCATTATGGCCTTCATAATCCTTTGGCAAAAAGTTGGCCAACCGATGCCCCTTGTGGAAGTCTTCAACTATTTTTATGTTTTCAAGAAAGATGGTTCGGGTTTCTATTATGTGATTGTTAGACCAGGTCCGAAGAATATCTTCTTTGGGATGCGAACGCTTGCAGGTAGTGGCGGAGTGAGTGATGCTTAACCACTAGGGGTCACAGAAGTCATGTTTGGCTCCCTGACCATGATGAAGCCATTCTTACTAGATTTATGACTTATAGTAAGTTTTATTTCCTGGGGACCACTTTTAGTTATCCATACTAAAGTGTTTGACATTTATCACATTGTAGGAAAACGTCAATGTTAACTGCACTAAAGATATCGAGAATTTACATGGGTCAACTCCAGTTGGATCTTCACTTCTGTAGCGTGCTTACTAAGGAAAACTTGAAGAATGCTTTTTTACTGAATCACCGCCTTTCTGTCAAAATCCCTGTTCTATCTGGGAATCAGGCTAGTATGGTTCTTCCTTTATGATAATTGTTTTGTTCCTATTCACTAGTGTTTAGGACTTCATTAATTTCCTCTCTTTGTTTTCAGGTACCTAACAGCCACCTCCCGTCGTCGTTCCAAAGCTGAGACAGAAAGCATGGCCTATGGAGATCACGATTCCTTCTTCAAAAAGAAGTCTAAGAAATCCACCCGCCCTTCAGTTGATGAGAAATCTCTTCCCAGTGGAGCTAGCAAGGTTCTCCTTTGCCAGAGAAGAGATCGACTGGCTCCCCCAAGTCTTTGGAGGAAGAAACAGAAGCTGTTGGAAGGAAGAAGCTCTCAAAAGTTTGGTGTTGTGGATGTGGAGATTGTTGACACTCAGACCTTCCAAGTTCCTCCCTCTCATGAAACTCGAAACTTTTACCTTGCGGTGAACCAACGGAGGGCGGTAGAGTTGGTGGCGCTGAAGGGCAAGATGCCTTGAATCTATAGAGATCTCAACTCTTCTGAAAATCCGGCCCCAAAGGATCTAGAAAATCCCAAAGAGTATTTGCAGTTCCATTGACAAGATATCTCAATGTTGGATTAAGAAGGATGAACATATGGCTAAGGTCATGAATCCGAAGGAAGATATAGATGTCGGATATTCACTGGTTGCTCAGGGCCTGAATTATTTGAGTCACGGCCATTTTAAGGTTGTTAAGTGTAATGCCCCAAATTTAAAAGTACGAGTAATTAAAACGTGTGTTGCACATTGTATGATAACATATAATGTAATATACAAAAACTTAGTACAATAAAATAATTAATTATGGACCATTTGGTTCCTATGCTTGTTCATAATATTTAAATATATTTAAATTTATAGTTTGATTATCACATGCAATAAAAAGATTTATAATCATTTATGATTTCTTATTAAGTATTATTTAAAAAATGCGGTTATAAAGTATTACTTTGAAATTGAATTATTTAAACAACGCAGTTTTAATCATGAAATTGAATTAAAATTGACTACAATAATCACTAAATATTAATCATAGAATTGAAATTAAATAATAGACTAATCGAATTAAAAAATTAAACCATGTTGGGTAAGAAATGAAAATAGAAATTGATATTAAAAAATTCAAATAGGATTTACAATTTATCACACTAATTGTTTAAGAGAGGTTTTGTATAAAAATTACAATTGTAATTTCAATTTCAAAACTTTTTATTAAAATAATTGTTAAAATTAAAATTAATAACAATAGGTACTACACTAAAGATTAATCTTGAAATTGAAGTGAAATTAAACATAATAAGATTAAAAATTAATCTTGATATTGGAATTAAATAGTACATTAAAAATTATTAAATAATTATTTGTGCATGTTGCTAAAGAAAAACATGTTTCATGGGAAATTATTTGTGGTAAACTAAAATAATTAAATAATTATTTGTGTTCATACCTAATAGTGTTTTATTGTTTTGAATCATATATATATATATATATATATAGGAAAGAATGAATTTTATTCATTGTGTGCACCACGAAATAGTACATCTAAAATAAAGGGAGGGGGACAGTCAAAAAACTATGAAGGACCTGACAAAGAATCAGTTGCTCTAGCAAGGAGGTGAGCAATCTGATTCACAGATCTACAAACCCAAGAGAACTCTACGTTGGAGATTTCTGTAGAGAGTTCTTTACCATCATTGACGATCAAGCCAAAAGGGCAGATGTCATAATGCAAGCAACAAAGTGCATCACTAGTACATCCGTCTCAATAATAATGCTAATATCTCTTCGTTCCATTGGGGAATTGTGTACTGCTAGAATTTTTGCCATCTGAGCCACAAATTTGCCTTCTATTTTCATAATTTTTGCATCTATAAACATTCCACTGGAATCACGAATCACAATCCCAGTCCTAACATAGTCTTTATTAGAAAAGACAGCCACATCTACATTTAGTTTCACACATTCCCTGTCCGGTTTCTTCCATTGTTGAGTGCTCAAAGTTCTGCTATCGGTTGTCGATTTAATCCCGATAGTTAACAAGTAATATAGTGATTAATAGAGTGTCGAATCCCATGAGTACTGAATCTACTAAGTTTCACTTTAGTTTATCTCAGTTTTAAATAAAAGAAAACACAAAATAAGATATGATAATTAATTTTAAACGGAAAATAAAAGCTAGATAGGAAAATAAATAAAATTATTCACAAATATGAATAAACAAAATCACTAGCATCCCCGAATCCACCACCGTTTTTATAATCATTCCTTTCCTCACATGTTCTAGTCTAGGGTTGAAAATCAATACTTCTAATTTATTCGAAAGCCTCTCTCGATGGTCATCCAAATCTATACCTATATGTGAGACCAATTATCTATAATTAACCTTTGAACATAAGGCATGCATTCATTCACTTTGATTATTATCTAACGATTTCATAGAGTAAAATAATATCTCTAGCTATTATAAGGCCCTATGTTGTTCATTACCATTTGCTAAACTCATGAAGAATATCTCGAAAACAACATGAATCACAAAGATCAATTCAATGGTGATCAAACATCAAATTGAAGTAAGCGCATAATGAACAATCAACCAAACAAACAAAAACAATAGCAATAACTAAATACTATAAATTAATCATGAAATACGGGTTTCATTATGAATAGTACAAAACAATTAGCCTAACATCATATGAGAAAGAGAACAACTATAAGTATAGGAATTCATCACCGAAAAAATGGCAAATTCACGATAAAATTCATGTTCTCTTCTTGCAACGGTTCTCCACATCTCGGCTTCTTCCGTCCCACCTCTGTCCGGTTTTCCACCTTGGACGTCTCCTCCCTCCTCGACTCTTCCTTTCAATTCCAATGTATATGACAAATTTGGGCCAAAGCCCAATCTAAGTTTCAGCCATGTGCATGCAAAAGAATTGTGAATTGATTTATTTTATTTATATCATGAATTATCTTCTTCAAAGATAAATTACACAACAAGCCCCCAATTTCTCTTGTTCTTCACATGTGATTTCCAAATGGTACGATGCATACCCACTTAGGCCCTTCATCTGCCAGTTTCATCTAATTGAATTCGTCGAATCATGATTATATACAATTTAGCTCTTTTGACTTTCTAACGCTTCAAAATTGAGCCTTATTCCTTTTTTTTCATCATTTGCTTTTAGTCGGGTCCAAAACTAAAATAAACATTAATAAACAAAAGCAAGTAGAAAATTGAGGAAAGAGAATGATAAATGTCTAGCTTTAATTGTCCAAGATAAGTACACAATTGCACTTATCAAATTCCTCCAAACTTAAATCATTATTTGTCCTCGAATAGTAAAAATTAAAACAAACCATCAATACGAAAAGAACAAAAATAATATGTTAAAAATAATCTTGCTAGCTTTCCAACTCATATCATCCACTGCTTGTAGTAGAGCATTACCACCAAAAGAAAACTTTTCCGTTGTTCGACCAATAAAAATGCACAGTCAATACCATCATCATACACCTTCGATTGGGCATCCCATTCCAAAGTAGTCAAATATGACCTTACCCTCTCGTGAGAGTCACATATTCCCCCAAACTTAATTTTTTTCACTTCCCCTTTTTTCATGAGGGTATATGCTATTAGTTTTAATTTCTCACATCTCAATGAAGTACCAAGTTGGGTTAAGTCTTACCATAAAGATACTAGCTTAGTCAATAAGGATTCTCCAAATTTTTTAGGGCTTCAACTTTCCCAACATCCATTAGGTTGTCGAACTCACTAGGTATCTACATCCCAAGATTTGAAGTATAGTCTTGCCATTATTATTCTCCCACTTCATTCTACCACTTCTTTTTTTTTTTACCATCTCCTTCTCCATTTTTTTTAATTTCTCAAATTTTTCCTCTAAGATTTCTTTCTTTTTTTTCCTTTCCTTTTTTCTCAATAGCCTCATATGTCTTATGTGCAATCCATCTATTCATTGCGCTTTCTATATGACCCTCGTAGCGAGCTTTGGGCCGATAACTCCCAGTTCAGTTGAGATCGGGCACCAGGTTTAAAAGACCCATAAGGACTTAATTGCTCGAGTCACGCATGCTTCGAAGAGTGGTAAAGACACTTCGAAGGCATTCTTTTCTCTCTATTTCTTTTATTTCTCCGAACCTAATCTATGCAAGACTTAAAATAGGGATGAGATCACAGCATCTGATCATTGTCTAACTTCTATTGCTTAGCCGAAAACACTCCACACAAATTTTTCAGCATGCACGGAATCCACACCAACCAGATCGGAAGAGCACACGTCTGAATCTCCCCCAAACCTAGACTTGATTAAGTTTGACAAATAATAATAACGAAAGGGCATGGTATACTAATTTTTCACTGTAACTAATTTTGACTAATATCTACTATACAATTCATCCAATCAAAGTGCAGATTATGGTGACTTATACCAAATAAAGAACGTGTCTCACATAGACAAGTAATTTTAACTGATAATATCATGTAGCAATGTTCCATTACAAATAATGGACAACATGAGATAAAAGATATCAAACCACACTAACTGGCAAGACAATCAAATATGCAAACAATTTTTTCCCTTTTTTTCTGATTGTTTTTTTCCTGAAACAATAAAATTTACACAATAAACCCGACTCTCAACAAAGTTAAGCATAAAAAATTTAAAGCATTCTACCCCCACACTCAAAGTATACATTGTCCTCAATGTATTAAACAAGAATAAACAAGATAGGGTTAAGATACTCCTTGTGTAGAGATTGAAAAATTCGAGAAAAGAAGATAGGACTTGTTATGCTTTTCCTTTGCAAGCCTTGGAAACTTCCAACTTCCTCTGGTGTGTGGATTTCTTCTCAATTGGTTTTATAACTCTTGAGCCTGAACATGCTTCATTACAAGTAAAGAAGACTAGATAAGTGATTCATGCTCAAGATATGAAGAAAATTCAATCCACAAAACCCACTTTTATAAAAGATGCAAAACATGAAATATTTTACACAAACCAACTACGCATCTTCAACCAAAGAAAACATGAGGAAATCTTGAAGTCTTCTCAAGTGATATTTTGTCGTATGAAAGTATTAATATTGATCTAGTCCTCTGTAAAATTTCAAGTCAATCGGAGCTAATTTGAGCTGGGCGATGAGGGGCCGTAAATGGACTAAAACAGGGGATGAAACTGCCACAGCTTGATTCAAGCTAGAGTAACGTCCCAAAATTTTGAACTTTTCCCAAGCTACCTTTTTACACAAGAAAGTAAACATGTTGATCTAGCCCTCCACAAAATTTCAGGTCAAACCGAAGTCATTTGAGCTAGACAATGGGTGGGCGAATTTGGCTGTAGTTTGGGAGAAACAGTAGGCTGCGGCTGGCCGCGGTTCGCCCGGGGCTTCAGCAAGCTCCGAACCACGGCTGGACGTGGTTTGCATGCTGCAGTTGGGCGCGGTTTGGTCCTTTTTTTTTAAATTTAGAGCTAAAAATGACCCATGCCTAGGATCAATGCAATGAAAATTATGGGTCTTTACGTTAGGCTAAGAAATGTATGCTCGGAATTATGAATGATATAACATAAAAATAAATCAACTAACCCAAAACTAATGCAATCTTAAAACCCAAATGCAATGCAAAAATTAAATTAAAGAAAAGAAATGGGCAAGAGAATGGATTGCCTCCTATTAAGCGCTTGTTTATTGTCATTTGCTTGACTATATAGCCACCTACTTCAAGGAACTTTAAATGACGCCCTTGAAAACTTGCCAAACATGTCAAAGTTGTCTTTGAATCCATTGATGTTGAAGCTCAGTAATTTGATATTGCCCTCCTCAAAGTCATATGACTTACTTTGACCATCCGACTCGAATTCAAGTATGTAGACTTCAACTAGTTCATCAAATCCAATGATAAAATCAATTGAGCCATCAAATTTCTAAGGGGTGACTTCAATTTCGTTGCCCATCACTTCTTCATGTTCACCAACTGAAATCTCGTTCTCTCCCTCATCTTGATCTTTTTCCATAGATGGTTCGTTGCTTCTTTCTATCTTTTCCACCATGGCACAGGATAATTCAATTACTTTATGAGTTTCCTCAGCCCACTTCTTCACCTCACTTTTAGCAAACTCGAGGTACTCAAACATAAGTTCTAAGAATTTATTAAGCTCTCCCAGCGGTGGTTCCCATTGATCTGAGTAATTGAACCGTTGATAAACTGGATGTACCTTCCCAGTCGAATATGTCCTTTCCACTTCAACGGGGAATGCTGATTATATGGGCATGCGATACTCATCGACGCCAGCAAGTTCTAAACATTCACACATTTTAGCCCTTTGTTCATTGAGGAATTTAGCTAGAGGCTTATATTCCTCGTCGATGTCTCCAAAGTCTTGATACCATGCCATTTTGTTGATCTCCTACTTATTCTTTGTTCCCTGACAACAATAAAACAAAGAAAAAGAAGTGCATCAACTGCATAAATATAAGGGAAACAAAAATAAAAAAATTAAGTTAAAATCAACTAAAGAAAAAAAAAAAGTAGAAAATTCACTCCCCGGCAACGGCGCCAAAAACTTGTTATCGATTTTATCCCGCAAGTAGACGGATCGTTAACAAGTAATATAGTGATGAATAGAGTGTCAAATCCCACGATGACTGAATCTACTAAGTTTCACTTTAGTTGACCTCGGTTTTAAACAAAAGAAAACACAAAATAAGATTTATAATTAATTTTAAATGGAAAATAAAAGCTAGATAGGAAAATAAATAAAATTATTCACAAATATGAATACACAAAAGCACTAAGATCCCTGAATCCACCACCATTTTCACAATCTATCCTTATCACTCACCTTCACACGTTCTAGTCTAGGGTTGAAAATCAATAATCCTAATTTATTCGAAAGCCTCTCTCGATGGTCATCCAAATTTATACCTATATGCAAGACCAATTATCTCTAATTAACCTTCGAACATATGGCATGCATTCATTCACTTTGATTATTAGCTTGTATAGGACCCTATATTGTTTACTATCATGTGCTAAACTCATGAAGAATCCCTAAAAAACAAGATGAATCATAAAGCTCAATTCAATGGTGGTCAAACATAAAATTGGAATAAGCGCATAATGAACAATCAACCCAATAAACAAGAATAATAGCAAGAACAAAATACTATAAATTAATCATAAAATACGGGGTTTCATCAAGAACCCTAGTACAAGACAATTACCCTAACATCATACGAGAAAGAGAACAACTATAAGTATAGGAATTCATCACCAAAAAAATGGAGAAATTCACGATAAAATCCACTTATCTTCTCGTGACGTCTCTCCACGTCTGGGCTTCTTCCGTCCCACCTCTGTCCGATTTTCCACCTTGGACGTCTCCCCCCTCCTTGGCTCTTCCTTTCAATACCAATGTATATGACAAATTTGGGCCAAAGCCCAATCTAAGTTTCAGTCATGTGTATGAAAAAGAATTGTGACTTGATTTATTTTATTTATTTCATGATTTATCTTTTCCAAAGATAAATTACACAACAAGCCCCCAATTTCTCTTGTTCTTCACATGTGATGTCCAAATATTACGATGCATACCCACTTAGGCCCTTCATCTTCCAGTTTCATCTAACTGAATTCGTTAAATCTTGATTATATACAATTTAGCTCTTTTGACTTTCTAACACTTCAAAATTGAGACTTCTTCCTTCTTTTTTCATCAATTGCTTTTAATCTGGTCCAAACCTAAAATAAACATAAATTAACAAAAGTAAGCAGATAATTGAGGAAATACAATGATAAAATGACTAGTCTTAATTGTCCAAGATAGGTGCAAAATTGCACTTATCACTACCCATATTAGATGATCTTTGAGGTTGCCTGGGATGAGCTTCCAACCATTGAGATTGCATAATAGTTGCAAGAGAGATTACTCTTTGAGGTGTTAAAAAACTTGCATGCTAAACCACTTGCTTTCTATTGTGCCATATTGACCAACATATTGTAGCCATCCTCTCTCTGTCCCCAACATCCAAACCATGGAAAATTGAATATAACCACTCCTTAAAGATCATGGTAATGTGAGGTGTGAGGTGTGAGGTTGTGCA